>JARFNR010155470.1:0-13677 GCA_030323935.1 Semibalanus cariosus
GGCCGGGTGGGGGGGCGGCCCCCCCCCCCCCCCCCCCCACTTCCGACGCCCATGGCTATCATGGCTACCTTAACAACGTTGTCAAAGCTGAGCTGTTCATTGTTAAAAAGTCAGACATGCAAGGCGCTTTCACCGATGTATTTATTAAGCAATATCAATTCAATAAGTAATGATAGTAGTTAGTACTATCAAACTGAAAATACCTGAATCAATCACATTCGACTGTTATGTACCATAACAAGACGCAGGTTATCTGTGCACGGTTTATAGGAAGCATCACATTGTCATACGGCATCTCTAGATCTACGCCAGAGTATCAGAAGGCGTGAGGATCAGCGATCGTGCGCAGGAAGTCCTTACTCCTTAGCAATCGAACATAATTAGCTTGCTATCGAGTGTTGGGCATATAATCATTATCACTAGTAAGACGCCTTATTCGGCGAAGGACGAGCGAGCTCGCCACGTCTGTCTGCACTAGAGTTGCATAATTCTGGTCCCAGCGTCCCAGCGCTGTGACCAGAACTGGTCACGGCCGTGACTGAAGCTGTGACTGGCCAGACCAGAGCCGGGTTAGCATTGCAGTGCCGTGACTAAAGCTGTGACTTGCCAGCTCATGTCGTGGCCGTGGCTGGGCTGCGACCAAAGATTTAGGATTTTCTGCATCTCTAGTCTGCACCCCTCCAGAACTGCGAGTCTTCTGACCACTGATTGGGCGAGGGCTGCGCGTCTTCCGACCGCTGATTGGGCGAGGGGGATCACGCTATGGACAGCTAGTGTTTAACGACGACGCTAGCGAAACATAGCGGCGTGTGAGGGAACTACGCTGCTGGCCGGGACTGTGCTGGACGACCAATATTTTAGTTTTACTCCCTACGGGTGCAGTTTGCACCCATTGGGGACGAAACTAAAATTAATAACATAATTGATTGAATAGGGCTATCAGATGGCGAAGACCGCTTGTCAATCGGATGTGGGATTCCAAAGATATAAGCTTCTGAAAAGCGTTACGGCCGGGCCGGGTCGGCCGCTTATATGTGAGAAAAATCCAGTATCTGATAAGGAATAGCTCGCGCTTCGCGCTCGCTCGTAATCACACAAACTATGAACGCATATGCAGGCACTTAAGTAATTTAGCGTCATTGTACGCAAATACAATTATAACAACCAGGTTTCACAATCATCCTACCACGCCATTCTCCAATCTTCCGCATAACTTTAAGCACCAATCAGTTCTTCGGAGGCAATAGATCCAGATCCCGGGAACAACTTGATCGCCTGGACGTATTCAGCTGAGCTCATCGCTGATGTGAGCAGATGACATGACCCGTACCGGGTGCTGCGTCTCAGCGCGGCTGCGAGGCCAGCGGGGTGTCCTGCTGCTGCTGCTGCTGCTGCTGCTGCTGCTGTTGCTGCTGCCAGTGCTGCTCAGGTCTCGTCGCAGCGTCCGGTGGCGGCCAGCGTGGCGACGCGACCCCGCCCGTCGGCGGCGGCAGTCCAGTCAAGCGAGCGGGCTCGGCCGCCGTCAAACCGTGCACGGCCTTCATGTGACTCTTGAGATTGCCCTTGTGACTGAGGACCTTCTGGCAGATGGGGCAGGTTGTCTCACCCCGGTGCATGGCCATGTGGTGGTAGTAGGAGGAGGTGGCGTAGAAGTGTCGGCCGCACAGCGAACACTGGTAGTGCTGACGCGACGGTCCGCCGCTGCTGCCATCTGTCGGAGACACCGCAAGTCATAGTTACAGGTACCGTCCGACAGAGACAGCTGGACACGGAAACGGATACTCCGAGAATCAGACCACAAACCGTAGCAATGGTAACGTACATTAAATCGTAAAATGAAAAAAAAAACTAAGTAACAATATATTGCATTGCTAAAAAACAATCGCTTGGATGATGATTTGGGTTTAAGGGCGCCGCAGCTACTAGGCTATGTGGCGCCCATTCAATCGCTTGGACAATTGGTTATTCATGGTGTTGAGATCAGTTCTCCAGTAACCGTGTACATTGTGGGTGCGCTTGCTCGATGATGTCAGATATGCATTATTTCAAAATCGATGAAAAAAGCGAAGCCGATAAGAAAACAGTGGTTTTATGTCCATAAATACGCCAGCAATTAAAAACAATGAGACCAAAATATCACAAAATGAAGCTTTATTAGAGACACTTGTTAACTCAGCAGTATTCATGAAAAAGCAACATCCATATGCAATTAAGACATTGACAGGCCTCTTGAGCATGTGATCACCGATAGTGGCAAGGCGTCACAACACGTATTAACGTTCAACTACACTACGCCTGATTAAAACCAGAGGTTCTAACAGGTGCAGTTGAAGTGGTCCAGAAAAACAATACAATATGTCATTCGACTCTGTCTCGGAACGGAACAGTTGTGTCTTAGGTCGTACGACCCCCACGCAGCAACAGCAAATACGCATACGCATAGGCTATTTGATGCAACGTAAATCATAAGAATCATCGACAGGTAGGTTTGTGCAGGGTCAGATATGGTGTCTCATTACTCATTGCGAGCCTAGTCTCTCAAAACAACAGCTGAGTCCAGGATCGGTTTTGAATCGGCCCCTAACCGGATCGGTTAGAAACAAGCAGATCAAACGAAACCACGGAACAATCATAGAACAACTCGCAATATCTCGACAGGAACACAAAAACATTCCTCGGAAATCAGTGTTGATCATCAACTGTCAAGTCCTTCACCACCACATCTAGAGATTCACGACCAACATAACAACCAAACGCGCCTCTTCAAAGTTTCATCAGCACATACCGCTGCACTCACACACTCACGACGCTATCGGTGTCGAGAAGAGCGCGTCGATCACTGGCTAGCTTCTCTGGCCGGCGTCTCCAACCAGCGGTAACTGGGCAGCGTCCTCGACTAGTGTCCCCGACGGCTGTCACTCGCCACCGTCCCCGTATCACTGGGTCCGAGTGTCAACGCCATGGATCCGCTTCAAGTGCACCTTGAGGTTGCCCTTCTCGGCAAACACGTAGCTGCAGACTGGACACGTGGTCTCGCCGCGGTGGAACGCCCGGTGGTTGCGTAGAGTCGACGGCGCTGAGAACTGCTTACCGCAGAGATCGCACCTCAGGTCGGCAGCCCAGCCAGCCTCTGCTCCTGCCGAGAGGGACGAGTGGTGAGAGAACGCGACGGCTGCAATTGGAGCAATTTCCAGCTGGCGGAAGTTGAATGATCGGCTTGAGAATTGTAAGATTGGTGCAGTAAGTCGCAATGCACAAACTCGTCAGCTTGAATAACGTTCGATGTATCATGGAAAATAATGCGAATCGATTTAGCCAGGATATTGTCTCGATTCAGGGAAAGTCCACCAGCAGCAAATTATTGTCGAAGCCCGTGACTACGCTGCGAAAAGATGAAGCCATACAGAAGTCCGGTAAAACTTCAATACATTTCTGATGACATTGAACAGCGCTGATGTCTTATTCAGCGCATGATGTAAAATACTAACATCTGTTCATATTTATTCCGAGGTGATTTATGGAGCAGACGACTGACAAGGGGGCGCCGGCCCAGTACCTTCTAAAGAAAACAAAGTTATAGAGCTGCGCACATTCATACCCGACCATGGCATGGTATCTGAATTCTGGCCAAAACCGTCTGCGGCAGGCTCCTCAGGCACCTGCGTGCGGGACGGAATCTTAATGCGATTATTGAGCTCCTAGCGCCAGGCATAGCCATCTTATAGGCCACAAGACAGCGTTTATCGCCTCCCTCGTCTCACTCACCGTCTGTTGTCCGTGACTTGTGCAGCGCACGATGCTGAGGTGCAAACAGTACGCCCGCGTTCTTTCTTTCGGCTCTCGGCAATGAACCGGGAAGTTCTAATATTAGGTATATGAGACATCTTTGAAAAAGGTTGGGCAAACACCTTTGAATACCTAAATACGTTTTAAAATCCCTACCACATTCAAGAACCAATGTTTTATTATACCAACCAGAACATTATAATTAAACACCCTACACCATAAATGTATGTACCATGTATGCTAGTGTATAGGACAACAGCACATTAGGACATGGTCACATGGTGTGGAGCCCTACAATAGCACTCCACACCGCCATGCGAGATAGCAGGAACATACACACATACATGCGCCTGCAGGGGTATCAATGAGATATGCGATGATAGTGTTCACCATCGAGCTGGTATGAATAAGAGCGCTAATGTAATACAAGGCGAATCAAACAACAGACACCAGTTATAAATAGTTTGACGTGAAAGAGATTCTATAAGAACAGTTGCCCAACTATTAATTTAAGTTTCAATAGACCAGGTCCCATCGAGTATTCGATCGACTCATTGCATTGTTTGCTGATAAGGCCCAGTCGCAGGTTGCATGTGATGGCGCGTCGCCAAATGATATTTTAAATGGCCCTTGGTACTGAACACCTTTGAGCAAACGGAACAGACAGTTTCACCCCGGTGAAAAGCTCTGTGCGCGCGGAGCGTGGACGCCGAATTGAAGGTTCGGCCACACTCTTCGCAGCGTTGTGAAGGAAGATAGCGAGCACCTGAAACAAGTCAAGTGTTAGAATTCGAAATGGAAGAATGTCAGGAACATACCAAAGATAACAGAGCGTTGCCGCCACATTCCAGAAACTAGAATGTATTCAGGTAATGCACAACTACTGAAAGTAGTACAGAGCACAAAGTTACCAGTTCCAGGGCGCTGCCGACGCCATTATCAAGTTGCTTTCAGTTGAAGTCGCTTATAAAGCAAAGCCATCTTATTCCAGTGCCCATATTAAACCACTTACCACCATCTGACCACAGCTATATTCGTTCACCCATCTTATATAATATCACGCTAGATCAAGTAGAGTACTCCCTCGACATCTGTAGTATACTCGTGTCCTTCTTCGAATTCTTGCAAACTACCTATTCGTAAAATATTGGTGTTCCTTCGAAACGGTGAATTGTTGTTGTGTCTGCTGCTGCTGCCGGCTCCTCTGCACACTCTGGACGGTCGGTGGTGATTATATTATCGGTCTCTGACCCAGCTCAGTCATTGCCGCGGTGGGTGCGGTCCTAGCCCGCGGCGGGGAAAGGTCACCACTGAGATCGGCAACATCTGCACAGCGGGCCGGTCTAACAATCAGGGGCCCGCCGGCCTACCGGCCACGGACAGCGCGCCAGTACACAACAAATTGTTACAAAGGAGCGTAGTTTATTTACACACATTTGGACAATGAAACAAAGTCCACGAAAGCGTTGGTCAACCTAGCAGAGGAAATTAAACGGAGAATCAGAAGAAATGTCAGCGTGCCATTTTATCACATGCACAATGTCAACGCAAATGCTAGGTCAGAGACATAAGAGCCAGACAAGGCTGACACGACGATGTCTTTTTAAAGTGCCTCCAGGTCAAAATAATTGCAGCGACAGCTTAGCACAAGTCTGAACAGACAAATCACCCTCAGATACAGAACATACAAAACAAAGTGATTTCAGAGAAATCCCAGGAAGTTTGAAAGCCTAAAACTAATTATCTTTCGCTTCATTGTAAATTACAAAAGTTCCACCGTCCTAAGAGTTTCTTTGAATAGTAATGGTGTCAATCTCTGTCCAAAATGACCAAGAAGTGTCCAAAAACATCCTGTGTCCGTGTCCTCGTCCTGTCCTGAGGACGTCCAGAGGACGCGGGAGGCAACGCAATTTTTTGGTTGATAGGCAAACAGTTGTGGTAACCGAAATTTTGGTAACCGAAAACAAAATTGTGACCGATTTGGAAATCGTTCGGTCAGGTTTTTAAATCTTGGACACTTCTTGGTCATTTTTGACAGAGATTGACACCACTATTGAATAGGATATGTCAATTTTTGGCCGAATTCAGTCATTTTTAGGTGGAAGGGGTTTGGCCCAATGATTCCTCTGGACCTGTCCTTGAGACGAATGCCGGCTTCACAGGCGATGCACGACCCGCATGTGGGCCTGCATGTTGAACTTATTGCTGAACACTCTCTGGCAGAGGGAGCATTGCGTCTCACCACGGTGGAGGGCACGGTGGCCGCGCAGGGCTGACGCAGACTTAAAGGCGCGTCCACACACCTCACACATGCTGCCTGCAAAACGGACATGCAGTCAGAGCCGTACGCACACAAAACGCGTACAGGTGAACGGTGTGTAGCATTCTTGATGCATCTCAACCCAGAACATATATCGCTACTTACTTACAGAGCAACCAGGTACTTATCGACTGAGAAACTAGTTGAAATTTGTCTTAAACACTAAACAGTGCAAGATGAAGAAAAACAATCCAGAAGGCAGCTGTTATGCTGACAACATAACATTTCACCCGGGTTCGAGGCTCTGGTCGAAGTCCAGCGAGAATAGTTGGAGTACGTGCTGTCAGCAATCCTTTGTTGACTGTTTATGCTGTCAACATTCTTCAATCAACTGCTAAGAGCATAACACTCCTATCCCGTTCGGTTCCGTTTGTATACATACACAAGATATATGCTCCTCAGAAGTGGTGTAGAAGACTGTCTGTAACATCGTGCACAAGCAATGACTAATATTTGTCTTGTTAAATATATTTGTGGAGACTTCATGACCATTGTAGGTTCGCCTTTCATGGCTGGTCCTGTGACGTTTTCGACGGAGAAAACCTGCGTGTTGTCACTGCCAGCATACGTAACTCGATAGCCTCAAGATACCATACCATAGTTCCCCGCGATATATTTACAGGCATCCACATTCCATATTCATCGTATGATACACTGCAGCGGAAAAGTCGACCAAATAAACACAAAGTCTGGGGCGACCATCACCTGTTTTTTGTTTGTTTTTTATCGAAAGTAATATACATAAAATGTCAGTTATAATGCAAGTATACTGACCGTATGCAGTACAAACCCGCTAAGCAAACCCGGCAAAATGTTGCGATAACCCGATACGGGACATCACCAACCGAGAGCCGACACGGTCAGCAAACACCACATAATCTCAGCGACAGATTCACTCGATCTGATCGTACATCCTCAGTCCAGCCGAAAGTAAGGATGCATGTCTGTCGACAAAAAAAAACACCTAGACTCCTTCGCACACCGCTCACGCATTCCCGCTCGCATAAGCCCTGGCTATCACGACACTGTGATGATGATGATGAGTGCTTTATGGCGCATCAACTACATGGTTATATGGTGCCCATGTCACGGCGCTGTAGTGAACCACTAGGTTACTGTGCGTTGTGCACAAAGCGTTCGTGTGCTTGAAGGTTAAACTTGGTGCTGAACACCTTGTCACAGACAGGACAGCGCGTCTCGCCGCGGTGGACGGCCCGGTGTCGAATCAGAGACTTGCGAAGGGAGAACGATTTGCCGCAGAGTTCACAGAACCACAGCTGCTCGCCAGGGAACTCTGAAAACGGCAAATATGAGGTCAGGTGGGAGTAATGACTAACAACCGCAGTCATAAGCAACATTGCCGCTGCACACACCAATCCTAGGCATACCACGCACTTTCAGAAGAAACTGACTGTGCTTATCATACACGAAGCATGCAAAGCATCAAACGGCGAACGACGTTGTTTCCTTTTTAAGATGGTGTGTCAGTTGTGTAAATAACACACCATTGATTTTCAACGAGCAGTCTGTCTAATGCCAGTATAAATATTTGGTCACTTGCAACAGCAAGAATTTGACTTGGTCCAGTGACAATTCCGGGAAAAGTTGTACCGAAAGCGTGAGAATTCGGATATCTTATGACATCGTCAGAATAGCTCGCGTATCACCAAGTGCTACAAAATTGTTAGTTTTAACACGGGCACTAATGCAGTATTGTTGTTAATATCATAACAGCCGTCTAGTATTTAAGTAGCATCTCGTCATTTCAAGTAAACGACATAAGGCATTTAGCTAACTCGGTGTGCCGAACTTATAAAATCGAACTATGAGCGTAGTTAGAACAAATATTTAAACAATCCAGAGACTTTCAATTTCTAGACCATTTAAGCTTCTGTAAAATGGATGACGATAGACTCTATGCTATGATAAGCTAAAACATCAACGAAGTAGGTAAATGAGTATATTGCATATTGGCTAACAACGCAGCCACACAGTTCGAGAGCAAAATACGACAACGATCCAAACCCACGTCCGAAGTAAGCGGATAAATTCCACTACCAGCCAGCACCTGTTCTCTATCTGGGGAATCCGTGCTGGTCGGCGACGTAGGCTTCAACAGAGGACGAAGAGGCGACAGAGTAGACTGAGGCTGAAGTGGAACCGGCTGCAGCAGAGTAGGTGGAGGTGGGGGCGGCGGCGGCGGCGGCGGCGGGGGAGTTCGGGTGTGCTGTCAGCAGGTGACGCTTCATGTGGCCCTTGGTGTTGAAAATCTTTTGGCAGACGGGGCAGGTGGTCTCGCCTCGGTGAACCGCCCTGTGGCCGCGCAGCGTCGACTGCGAGTTGAACACCCGGTTGCAGATGTTGCACCAGACCTGTGGCGGCGCCACCGAACCTGGAAGACCCGGTCACAGCGGTAAAACAAGTTCTCGCGGAGCATCGAATGCTTTGAAGATCAAATGATTTGATGTATCTCTCAGAGTAATATGAAAGTAGTTGAGTGAAAAAGGTATAAGAAGAAAAACAATGTTTCACGCAGCGAAAAAACCCGCTATCGTCCAATGGTAATACTTCCCTAAAAACCTCATAAAATCAGCTTAACACTGAAGTTACATGCTATTTAATCTTTGGATTCCGCGTAATAGTTTAAATCCTCATAAGTCTGAATGGAAACCGGATCTTTGCAAGGGGTGATGATCTTCCGCTTGCTAAGGCGATTTGTTCACCAATTTCGAAATTACGTTGCTAAATTTTAAGTATTATTTACCTTGTATTTTTTCTTCGCGCTGGAGTGTCAATCAGTCATCGCTAGTATGTTAAAGGGAATTGTTCACACGTGTTTTGAAAAGAGATATAATTATATTGCGAGACGGAAGATTAAGTGTGGTAATATTTTTTTGTTTCGCTCAGTAATTTCGACTCATGATCGAAAATCAACTCCGCATGTATTAGTTTCGGGGCTCCAAAACGGCAGGCAGCTGGTATGGCGCTACATCCGGGACCTCCGATATACTCTATGACACCGGTCTCTTATCCATTGGCGCCGCGCCAATACCAGAGTGTCCCACTCAGCCACCAGAGCGGCGCTGCCGACCCTTGTCAGAGACTAGTGGGCGGAGCCGGCCGTGAGAAACTTATGACGTCATGTGTCATACAAAAGAGAAACTTGCTGATTTTTCCAAGGATATCGACAAATCGTCCAAACAAAAGTCACATTTGTATTTTCAGCTCATGATACCCATTACTGCCAAATTTCAAGAAATCTGTCAAGGTGACTATTCCCTTTAAAGGGAAATATTGACTTTTTGATTTATTTATTTTTCTTCTAAATTATCTTATGACACATGTATGGTATCAAAATGATGGCGTCTCAATTATTAAGTGAAATAACAACTTTTCTTATTTCGATAATACAAATTTGGGAAATATAGATATATGTACCTAGTTATATGTGGTGACGAACGGTATGACGTTTCTCTATTACTGGCGTGACATATCTGGCGCATTTTTTTCATTTGAAAACACTGTGACAATGTTCCTGAAATAAATCGCCGACACCAAATAGGTCGCAGTTGGGTGGATAAATGAACTTACGATTTCATTGCCATTTTTCGACTGTCGATTGTTTTGGAAAAAGTGGTTATTTTTATTGATAAGCTAAATCTTTGTATTTTATACAGCCAGAGACAAAACTATGCAAAAATCCTAATGTTGAAAACAAATGAACCATTGCGATAAAATAATTTTAAAAATGAGAGTCGCAACCACTAACTAGGCCGTCGTTGGGTGCATAAGTTAACTGCTGATTTGGATACCTCTTTATTGAATGTTTGTTGATTGTTAAGGATAGTAGGGCACATAATCATATTAGAGAGACAAATTTTCCATACCATTCCGTCAAAAACAATACCAGCTTTTGGTGGGGCCTAAATTCGTTACCATGTACTTGAGAATACCGGCCGTGAAAAGTGTGGAACGCTTATGAACTTTAACTTGAAATATCTTTCGGTAAGAATTTCTATATGAAAAATGTGATCAATTTACAATGGATATATTTTGGTCTCGTCTGTCGATTTCAAATAATAACTCTGTTTTGTGGAAAAAATGTCCCATTTTTGTGGGAAAAATGTCCACAAGTAAATATTTCGCTTTAACGCTGGTCCCTATATACGAGTTAGCCAATTCAAATAAACTGTAATCTGTAAAAGAGCTTGCAGAAAGAGCTTGTTGGAATCAGTAGTCTCCTCACGATTTTTCATCCCACTAGACATCAAAATAACATTAAGAACAATACCCTAGCACAACAATCGACCGGCTCAAGTGTACGTTTTCCATATAACAGACCGTACCTATATGCAATGATCCATGCACAGTGGAAACAGCAATTGTAATAACATGCAGCCAATCCGATTAAATTTAACTCCGGGACTACACAAAATGTTGCACTTTTTGCCTTTTCCGATTCCAAATACCACAATCAAACGAGGCTAGTAAAATCATGTGTATTGAATATTCCACAGCAAAAGACACACCATCCAGTCAATACAATACCGAACATACCCGAAGGCCGGTCAAAGCTCACTCAGAACTTGAACTCAAAACTCAGAATTTCGACTCAGAACTCAGAAAAAAGTTCCCAATTAAAGAAGAATTACTATAGTTTTAGCAACGGCGGCTCCTTAGTCGCACCTCTCTTCGATTAATGCGCAGTCTTGGAACTGAACGCGTCCAGTACATTGTGTACGAATCGCATGTGCTGTTTCATGGAGTCTTTAGACGAGAAGACTTTGTGGCAGATCTGACATGTTGTTTCGCCGCGGTGCAGAGCCCTGTGTGCGCGCAGTGTTGAGCCTGATTTGAATACTCTGCAGCAAATATTGCAGTAATGCTCTCTGTTGTCCGCATGGCCTGAAAAAGATCAGGGTGAACTAGCATCATAGGGAGAAATCGGCGGATTCTAACAGAGAATGTCAACCACTGAACACGTCAGTTATAATACAATTTGCTACATTCAACATTCGAGAAGCTCTCACAAAATGGGACAAAACCACTCGAAACCGGAAGGTTCAAAACCAAAATACGCATCAAGTATGTTCAAATTAAGGCTATGAAAAAACACCGGGACGCAAGAGGACATGCTTGGATCTATCACGGCTTACGTTTTCAAAACAGAGAATTGGCTTGTGCTTCAGACTCGATTTCCGATTTATGTACATTCTGCACGTGTTTTTTCATTGCGCCCTTGGACATGAACAATTTGTGGCACACCGGGCAGGTGGTCTCGCCTCGGTGGACCGCTCTGTGTCCTCGAAGTGTGGATTGAGAAAAGAACGCCATGTCACACTCCGGACACCAGATCGTCGGTGTCGCCACACCTGAAATACCGGGCCACAATGTAAGACCAAACTGAAATGTACGAAAGGATTCTGTTTAATCCAACTTGGTAAGCTATCAATATATTTAAGCATACGTTTCACAATGCAGTGACAAGAATGTCATAACTAGCAGATACTCCTATTCTAAAGTCACTGGCTCAAGGTGCTAATCGGGAAACGAATTAAACAAAACGAATGAGATAGAATGGGTGTAAACTGAGACTGGATAATTAAGCTCTTCCAAGTAATTATTAAGCACTCTTGTTACCGTCTAAAGCTGTCACGTTCGCACCTTTCAACATTTCACTTTCTCCTTATGTTCATTTTAATTATAAATGTTTCATTCCGTACATTCATACATATTATTTGAAAGAGTATGCACATTTATATATCCAGAAGATCCAGCCCCGGTCTCAAATCGTTTGTTTACTAACAGAGTTACAACAAAAATAAGACTATTGCGTTCATAATTATAATTAAAGCAAAATACAAATGGTAATGATTAACGCTATCTTGGTACGCTACCAAAAGCGTCGTCGCCCTTCATGCCGATCATGCGGCTCCAAAAGTGGAGTCAGGGAAAGGTCCATCGAATTATGGGATGTTACCATATTGGCTATGGCAGCTGATGATGATGATGATTTAGGCTTAAGGGCGCCGCAACTATGTGAGTTATGTGGCGCCCATGGCTATGGCAGCTGACCAGCATAGAGAGCACAAGGGTACAGAAGAGATAGAATAAGTGTAATATACAGCAATGTTTTTGTTTGTTTTTTATTGATACCAATCACGGTCACTGAACATCGAACAGTGCCATCAACCAAGTGCTTCACAAGTTCAAATCACGATACAGAGCTAAGCAATTCTGAACGACTTTACAGAAAACGGAAAACTTAAAAGCATTGATATAATCATGAACTAAAAAAGATTCCAGGCGGGGAGCCAGCCCGTTGAGCAAGCTTGTTATGTCATGGCCCGAGGAAAACGTAACTTCAATCTATCCCACGATTGTTCTCTTCGCGCACGTTTGCAGATAGCCCCGTACAATGGGACAAACACTCCTGTAATCCAATCACGTCAGCGAGTCGAACGCTTCTAACCCGCGTCCGACCTCACTCTGCGGTGACTCGCCGTGTTCACGCCCATCCTGTCACACTATCAAACGTTACTGCGCGCATGCCAACTCCAAGCTCGCTTCTTCGCCACGTCGAGCGACACTCCACCCTCTTCAGGTCACTTCGGCGCGCTGTGCACACAGCGCACGTGCATCTGCAGGTTGAACTTGGTGCTGAACACCTTGTCGCAGATGGGACAACGCGTCTCGCCACGGTGCACGGCCTGGTGTCGGGTCAGAGACTCGCGCAGGGTGAACGCCTTGTGACATTGGTCACATGTCCAAACCAGCTGACCGTCACGCAGCACAGTGCCTGGAATCACAGGGAGAACTCAATAACTCTGAACACAATGACAGCAGGCTCATCTCAAGCATACATATGCAACTTGCAAAAACAGGTATCCTAGCCTTCGGAAGATCAGCAACGGGAAATGATGTTTGCCGCAGCACATATGTATATGGCGAGAGTAAACAAAATTGTGCTTGGAAGCTACAAATGTGACACTATGACAAAACGGCCGACGGTGCTGAATAGAACTGGGAAACTTGGAATGGACTAACAGGGTTCGTACCTGATAATCATTCGTTTCTCTGAAAGGCATACGCTGTGTAGTGAAATAGGCAAACAAAGCATTGAGCGCATTGCAGTATTATCTTTGCCTGTCCTTGAATTTTGTTGAAACTTGAGACGGTTGACAAAGGCCGCGAAGTAGAAATACTTCAGGCAAAGTTACGCGAGTGTTGAAAGACTAACTTGCCGATTGGTGATTGTCATTCACTAACGTTCCATACAGCTTGGATGTCAGTGAATCGTTCGGCGGTGGCACAGATGGAATGTTGTTTCTATTATGTAAGGCGTGATTAACGGTTATCACTTAGTAAAAGTATCGTATTTTTGGCTAGAGCTATCAGTGCTTTATGAGTAACGCAATATACTGATCATGGGGAGCAACTAAAGCTTGGTAAAACATGCCCATATATTGAAAAGCAAAAACACAAGACTTGATAACAAGCGCAAGGATAACAATGGTTTTATCGAAGCAAAATCAAATGCGGAATACAATACAAACAATATTATATATATA
>JARFNR010156580.1:0-13671 GCA_030323935.1 Semibalanus cariosus
TTAAGCCATATATCAATCAAATCTGCATTACAGCTTGCTTTCTGTGTTAACCTGAGCATACCTACCATGAGATGTAGGAAGGATATTATATTCATAATACTGTATGATTTATTTACATATAATTTTAACAACATTTGTCCATTCACCAGTATCTACTATCTATCTGCCTCAATCATGTATAAGTATATTGTTTCATTTGTATTATGCTGCATTTATACTATTATTGCATACAGGTGTGTACCTTGTTTTAAAAAAAATCAGATAAGGGGCTGAACTCAGGTCCAACCTATCAGGGGCTCTACCATGCCAGCAAAAAATTGTTTAGCAGGGGGTAAAAAATAATGGATATGTTCCCCTTTTATATCTGCTTTTAAGTTGAGTGGTCTGAGGTTCAAGTGGAGGGGGCTGAAGCTCTCTTATCTTAATAGGATCCTACACCCCTGATTACATAAAACACACGTGACAGTTTTTCAGTGATTTTAGATATATATAAGAGGCATAACAAACTTGTTCTCACTTCTCTGCTATTACTGAATCACCACCATCAATTATTTATAACTTGGCAAAAATTGTTATTTTTAAACTTTTCCAACATTCACATTTTCTTGTTTCCATCAGCACGCATTTCTTTTCCTTCCTGGTTGACTTGTTTGAGCTATGCATGGTTTTCCTGGTGTTGGTTGTGACAGATTCTGTTCCTGAAGCCCCATTGGCCATTACAAACAGCATTGTGCTCAACTCCATTTTGTCTTCTCTGGTTAGGTATTGACATGAGACCTTGCTTTCTGGTTTTATGTTAGCTATGGTTTTGCTGTTGATGTTTGTCTGTAATTGACTCTGAGTTCACTTTGTGTGTTAATTCTGTTACCCACATTCATTGCTCAGCACTCAGTTTCATTTTGCCAAGCTGCTACTGTTACTATTATTGCCTAATGCCTTGTTTTCTTGTTGTAAATATGGGCAACATCCTAGGGCTGTTCTTATATCTCTGTCACACGCAATGATATGTTAACTTAATGTGTTGACTCAATATGGTAACTTTTGTAATATGGAAACTTCAATATGGTAACTTCTGCAAAGTATTTTGAGGTGAAAAATAGGATCATATTTTACTATCACCTGAAAGACGTCTGCAAGCAAGTTGAAAATCATAACGTGGATGGCTTGATTTTAGTTTTGCCAGTACTTATCAGCTATGATAAATGAGATCATCTTGTTTATGGTGTGTCATAATTGTTGCAGATGGACATTAAATCAGACCAAGTCATTTGGTCAATAGCTTGCAAGAACTATTGATGAGACCATGAAGCTTTACCCATCTGAAAGTGTTAGTTGCTTTAATTAAAACTGTCTAGAACGGAATTCAAACATGGAAGTGACTGAGGAACACGATTGTGCCAACAAGGCTACAATCCTACATGCTGGACATCTCCAGCTTATACAAGAACAAATGTCTGCAGATGCCAAGAAGCGGTTCAAGTCTTTCACTGGAGCCAAACAGCCAGGCAGTGCGACAGTTTGGCGACACCTAGTGTCGCTGATGCGGGACCAGGAGGGTCGCGTCGCCCTGCTGCGCACCGTGCCTGGACTGGTGCCTGCGCTGCTGGCGGAGCTCGGGAAGCGCGAGTCTGACTCGCCCGTGATACTGCTGGCCGCTCTGGCCGACACCGTCCGGCTGCTGCCTCAGTTGGACAGCTCTGTGGAGGCGCTGCTGGTCGGCCTCTCACGGCCGCCGTGGTCGGCTCCGAGCGGCTCCTCCGGGGCGGAGCGGCGGTCCAAGAAGCCGCGGTTGGAGGACGACACCCCGGCCTCGCGCGGTCTGCTCTCCGCCCTGCTGCCTCTCGTGCAGCGCTTCCCGGAGCGTCTCCGCCAGCTGTGGGACTGGTCCGGTTGTCTGCCGCTGCTTCGCGACCCGGACGCCGAGACGCGCTGGCTGGCCGCCCGCCTTCTGGCGCTCGTCTCCGGCATGGGTCCCGGCCAGACGGCGCGGCTGGCGGCGGCAGCCGGCGGCAGCGGCACGCTGGAGGTCCAACTGACGGCGCGCCACCTGAACCCCACCCCGATGGTGACGGCCGCCGGGGAGGCGCCGCGCGATGATCGTCAAACAGCGGCGGCGTCATCTCCACCGCTGCTGACGTCGGAGGACATCTCCGGGTCGCTGGTCTGCGTGGAGGGCGTCACACTGTCAGTGGTGGACCCGGCGGCCGCCTGTGCCGGCCCCCTGGTGCTGGTGCCGGACACGCGGGCCTCGCTGCGCAGTCTGGCCCTGGCTGCAGCCGCCGGCCGGCCGGCGCTGCTCCAGGGCCCGGTCGGCTCCGGGAAGACGTCTCTGGTGCGCCACCTGGCGGCGGTGACCGGTCACGTAGGCTATCCTCGACTGGTGACGGTCCAGCTTGGGGACCAGACGGACAGCAAGCTGCTGCTTGGCACATACCGCTGCACAGAGGTGCCCGGAGAGTTCGTCTGGCAGCCCGGCTGCCTGACCCAGGCGGTTACGGACGGCAGCTGGCTGCTGCTGGAGGACATTGACCGCGCGCCCATGGACGTGGTGTCGCTGCTGGTGCCGCTGCTACAGTCGCGCTGCCTGACGGTGCCCGGCCACGGGGACCTGGTGCGCGCCGCGCCCGGCTTCCAGCTGTTCGCCACCCAGCGGCTGCTGCCCGGGTCGGGTGGAGGGCTACACAAGCAGCAGGCGTCGCACGCGGCGCTGCTGGATCGGCTGTGGCTGCGGATCGCCGTCCAGCCGCTGTCCGGCCAGCAGCTGAGCGACGCGCTGGTGCAGCGCTGGCCGTGGCTGACCACAGTGGCCAGCCGGCTGCTGGAGGTGTACGCGGTAATGACCTCAGTGAGGGATGACTCGGTGGACGTGCCGGCAGCGGCGCGGGCCGAGACGGCGCGGCTGCAGATGAAGGAGGCCCGCCTCGTGTCCACCCGCGATCTGATGAAGTGGTGTCAGCGGGTCGGCGACGAGTTTGACGTGACGTCAGCGCAGTGCGCCAGCGCCATGTTCCAGGACGCAGCGGACATATTTTGCGCGGCCGTTGCGCGGCGGGAGCTGCGGCTGCCACTGGCTCAGGAGATTGGTGCCCGGCTCGGCCTGCTTAGCGCCCAGGTGGAGTTCAGCGTGGTCAGCCACAAGCCGAGCGTGACGGTGACGCCTGAGATGCTGACGGTGGGCCGCGCGCGGCTGCCGGTGGCGCGCGCCACCGGCCGGCCCGCCGCCCCGTTCTCGTTCACGCGGCAGGCGTGTGTGCTGCTGGAGCGCGTCGGAGTCGCCATCTGTTGTCGAGAGCCGGTGCTGTTAGTTGGCGAGACGGGCGTCGGGAAGACGTGCAGCGTGCAGTACCTGGCCGAGCAGACCGGCCGGAAGCTGGTGGTGATCAACATGAACCAGCAGAGCGACAGCGCTGACCTGCTCGGCGGCTACAAGCCGGTGGACATGAAGCACGTCATGGCGCCGCTGCGGGACGAGTTTGAGGCGCTGTTCCGAGAGACGTTCGACGCCTCCTCCAACGAGAAGTTCCTGCGTAACATCATGTCGCTGTTCGCGGCCGGCCGCTGGAAGGACCTGACGGCGCTGATGCGGCACGTGCATGGGCAGGCCCCGGGCCGGCTGCGGTGCCGCGGGCTGCCCCCCGATCATCGGCTCTGGGCCGGCTGGCACGCGGTCGGCCAGCGGCTACAGACGCTGCGCGACCTCGGTCAGCGACAGCTAGCGCTTGCCTTCGCCTTCATCGAGGGTACCCTGGTGAAGGCTCTCCGCGCGGGCCACTGGGTGCTACTGGACGAGATCAACCTGGCGTCGGCGGAGACTCTGGAGTGCCTGTCCGGCCTGTTGGAGTCGCCGGATGGCGCGCTGACGCTGCTGGAGCGGGGTGATGTGCAGACGGTGCCGCGCCACTCAGAGTTCCGGCTGTTCGCCTGCATGAACCCGGCCACGGACGTTGGCAAGCGGGACCTGCCCGCTGGACTGCGGAACCGCTTCACCGAGCTGTTCGTGGACGAGTTGGAGGACGCCGCCGACCTGCGCGTGCTGACCGCCGACTACCTGCGCCACCTGGGTGTGACTGGTGCCCAGGTGAGCGGCGTCGTCTCGTTCTACCAGCGCGTGCGGACGGCGGCGGCCGAGCAGCTGCAGGACGGCACCGGCCACCGGCCGCACTACAGCCTGCGCACGCTGTGCCGCTCGCTGCGAGTGGCCGCCGGGAACCCCTGCGGCAGCGTTGCGCGCTCCCTGTACGAGGCGCTCTGCCTCAGCTTCCTGACGCAGCTGGACCGCGCCTCCTACCCGACCGTGACCGGGCTGATCCAGAGCCTCGTGCTCGGCGGCAAGAACAAGTCACAGCTGTCGCAGCACATCCCGGCGCCGGCACGTACCGGCTACGTCCAGTTCGAGGGCTACTGGGTGCGGCAGGGCAAGCTGGAGCCGAAGGCACCCGAGCACTACGTCCTGACGCCGTCCGTGCGGGAGAACCTGCGTGACCTGGCGCGTGCCGTGTCGCTCAGCGGGCTGCCGGTGCTGCTGCAGGGAGAGACCTCAGTCGGCAAGACGTCGCTCATCTCGTACCTCGCCGCCGCGTCAGGGAACCGCTGCGTGCGGATCAACAACCACGAACACACGGACCTGCAGGAGTACGTCGGGGCGTACGGCGCCGACGAGAGCGGGAAGCTGGTGTTCAAGGAAGGCGCGCTGGTGGAGGCGATGCGCCGTGGACACTGGATCATCCTGGACGAACTCAACCTGGCGCCCTCGGACGTGCTGGAGGCCCTGAACCGCGTGCTGGACGACAACCGGGAGTTGTTCATCGCCGAGACGCAGACAGTGGTTCGCGCTCACCCGCGCTTCATGCTGTTCGCCACGCAGAACCCTCCTGGTCTCTACGGAGGCAGGAAGATGCTGTCGCGCGCCTTCCGTAACCGTTTCATCGAGCTGCACTTTGACGACATCCCGGCGGGCGAGCTGGAGACGATCCTGCACCAGCGCTGCCACGTCCCCGCCAGCTACTGCAAGAAGATGGTGGCTGTCCAGCTGGAGCTGCAGACTCGACGGCGTGGAAGCAGTGTCTTCCAGGGCAAACAGGGCTTCATCACGCTGCGTGACCTCTTCCGCTGGGCGGAGCGCTACCGGCACGCCGGCGAGCAGACGACGCGCCTCTACGACTGGGACCAGCACGTGGCCGACGAGGGGTACCTGGTGCTGGCCGGCCGCGTGCGGCGCGAAGAGGAGTGCGACGTGATCGCCACCGTGCTGCAGAAACACTTCAAGCGCACAGTGTGCCCGGAGAACCTGTTCTCGCTGCACGCGGGGACGTCGCCGGTGACGCGGCCGGTGCTGGAGCGACTGCTGTCTGACGGGGACGGAAGCGCCGCGCACCTGCCGGCCTTCCGCCACCTGGTCTGGACGCTGAGCACGCGCCGGCTGGCCGTGCTGCTCTGCCAGGCGCTGCGCTTCCAGGAGCCGGTGCTGCTCGTCGGCGAGACGGGCTGCGGCAAGACGACCGTCTGTCAGCTGCTAGCCGAGACCGCCGGGCGCAGTCTGCACACCGTCAACTGCCACATGCACACAGAGGGCGCTGACTTCCTCGGCGGTTTGCGGCCGGTACGGAGCCGGCCCGACACCAGCGACGGAGAGGATTCCGGTGGCGGCGGCGGGTTGTTTGAATGGGTGGACGGCCCGCTGGTGGTAGCGATGCGCAGCGGACACTACTTCCTCGCCGACGAAATCTCGCTGGCCGACGACAGCGTGCTGGAGCGGCTCAACTCTGTGCTGGAGCCGGAGCGGACGCTGCTGCTGGCGGAGCGCTCCGGTGGCGACGGCGCCGACCTGGTGACCGCGGAGGAGGCGTTCCGATTCGTCGCCACCATGAACCCTGGCGGCGACTACGGCAAGAAGGAGCTGTCGCCGGCGCTACGGAATCGCTTTACCGAGATCTGGTGCGCGCAGTCGCGCCTCCGAGACGACCTGGTGGCGATCATCAGTCATAACCTGAGCCTGCTGGACGCCTCCGCCGACGCCGCGACGCTGGCAGGCACCATGATGGACTTCATCGAGTGGTTTTCCAGCTCGGATGCTGGGAGGAAGGTGACTGTCAGTATCCGTGATATCCTGGCTTGGGTGAACTTCTTTAACACTGTGGGCGCGGCCGGCGTGCCGGTGCCGCAGGCGTACATACACGGCGCGTGCCTGGTGTTCCTGGACGGTCTCGGCTCGGGACAGCCGGCCGGCGCCAGCGCCGCGCTGCGCTCGGCGCGCGCTCACTGCCTCCGCTTCCTCTCCAACCAGATGTCAACTCTGTGTAAAGACCCCACCGCCGCTGTCGCCACCAAGCCCGGCCGACTCATCGACACTGACGCCGAGTTCGGCTTCGAGCCGTTCCTGATCGCCAAGGGTTCGGCGGCGCGAGCCGGCTCTCTGGAGGGGGTGTTCAGTCTGACGGCGTCTACGCCAGCTGAGAACGCCGGCCGGCTGCTGCGCGCTCTGCAGCTCACCAAACCGATCCTGCTGGAGGGCAGTCCGGGCGTGGGGAAGACGAGCCTGGTGGCGGCGCTGGCCCGCGTCTCCGGCCACCGTCTCACCCGTATCAACCTGTCGGACCAGACGGACGTGTCCGATCTGTTCGGCGCCGATCTGCCCGTGGAGGGCGGTCAGGGCGGTCAGTTCGCCTGGCGGGACGGGCCGCTGCTGCAGGCACTCAAGGCTGGACACTGGCTGGTGCTGGACGAGCTGAACCTCGCGTCGCAGTCGGTGCTGGAAGGCCTGAACGCCTGCCTGGACCACCGCGGCTCGGTGTACGTGCCGGAGCTGGGCCGCGAGTTCCAGCTACGTCCCGGCGTGACACGCATCTTCGCCTGTCAGAACCCGCTGCACGAGGGCGGCGCGCGCAAGGGCCTGCCCAAGTCGTTCCTGAACCGGTTCACGCAGGTGTTTGTGGAGCCGCTGACACCGGCCGACCTGAGACAGATCGCCGCCACCAGCCGGCTGCCGGACGGCGGCACCTGTCCGCCCTCCGCCGACCTGGCGCGGATGTGTGAGTTCAGCCGCCGGCTGGACGCGGCCGTCAACACGCGGCGTGAGTTCGGCCAGCGCGGCGGGCCGTGGGAGTTCAACTTGCGCGACCTGACGCGCTGGTGTGAGCTGCTGTCGGCCGACGCCGGGGCCGGGACGGAGGGTGGGGCCGGGACGGAGGGCGGGGCCGGGACGGAGGGCGGCGCCGGCGCGGCTGGACACCACGCACAGCTGCTGTACGCTGACAGGATGCGTTCTGCCGCAGACAAGGCGGCTGTACTCCGGCTCTTGGACGAAGTGTTCGGGGAGACGTACGAGCGGCCGCCCTGCCATCTGGCAGTGACCCGGGAAGCTGTGACCGTGGGCTGCGCGCGGCTGGAGCGCGCTGTTGAACAGAACCACGTGTTCTCGGCTGCCGACCTGGAGCTGCAGATCGTTCGCCGCCAGCTGCCTGTCATGGAGTCGCTGATGACCTGCATCAGCCGGAAGTGGATGGCGATCCTGGTGGGGCCGCCCGAGAGCGGCAAGACGTCCGTGGTGCGCGCGCTGGCGGCGTTGACCGGCCACCGACTGCGCGTGCTCACCATGAACTCGGCGATGGACACGACGGAGCTGCTGGGCGGGTTCGAGCAGGCCGACCTGCGACGCCACCTAGAGCAGGCGCTGCAGGAGCTGGAGGAGCTGCTCTGGCAGGAGGTGAGGGTGCACCTGCTGGACGGCCGGCAGCCGGCCGCCCAGGCGCGCTGTGCCGAGATCCTGGCCGGCTGGCAGGAGGTGAAGAAGGTCACCGTGCCGGCGGCGGCGGCCGGCCAGACGCCGGCCGAGGAGGCGGAGCAGCTGGCAGCGGCCTGTGCCGCGGCGGGGCGTCTGCTGGAGATGGTGGCAGCCGAGCGCGCCGGACCGCTGGCCGCCCGGCTGTCGAAGCTACGCGCCGCCGCCCTCGCCGACGGATCTGTGAACGCCGGCGGCAAGTTTGAGTGGGTGGACAGCGTGCTGGTGCGCGCGCTGCGAGCGGGCGACTGGCTGCTGGTGGACAACGTTAACTTCTGTCCGGCGTCCGTGCTGGATCGGCTGAACGCTTTGCTCGAGCCGGGCGGGGTGCTGGAGGTTAGTGAGCGCGGTGTGATAGACGGGGCCGTGCCCACCGTGCGGCCCCACCCCGGGTTCAGACTCCTCCTGGCCATGGACCCGCGGCACGGAGAGATCTCCCGCGCCATGCGGAATCGCGGCGTGGAGATCTACATGCTGGGCCCGGATGAGGCGGGTGGAGCCCTCTCTCGACTGGATCTCTCGGCCCTGCTGGTGCGCGCCGGACTGGTGGATCCTCAGCTGCAGCGGCGCACGCTGCGTCTGCACGAGGCGGTCCGGCAGCAGGCGCCCGGCTCCGAGCGACCCGGCCTGCTGGCGCTGCTGAGCTGCGCCGACCTGGTCGGTCATATGGTGGCTCGCGGGCTGGGCCCGTCAGAGGCGCTCCGGGAGGCCGGCATGGACACGTACGTCCGTCCGCTGCTGTCGGGGGCGGCCCGCCGCCAGCTGGCGCCGCTCCTGGAGGAGCTGGTGGCCGAGCGGCCGCCGCCGGACCAGCTGCCGCGGCCGGCCCTTAGCTGCGCTCCTGTGCCGCTCTACTGGCTGGACGCGGAGCTGGCGCGCGCCCGGCAGCTGTGGGCCGGCGTGGAGCGGCTGCTGTACGGCCCGCCGGCCGCCGGGCCGCTGCTGCACGCGTTCAGACACGCGCTGGAGGCGGTCTCGCCGCGCGGACTGGAGTTTGTCGCGCTGGCGGCCGGCCAGTCGAGCGAGCCGTCCCTGCACCGGCTGGCCACCGTGGATGTGGCGTCTCTGCTGTCACCGGAGGTTGAGAAGGACCGATGCGCAGCCTGTCTACTGCTACTCGCGCGACTAGAGGCCGCGCTGCACGAAGAAACGGATCAACATCTGCTGGATCGACTCACCAAGTCCTCCCAGTGGAAGCACGCCTCCATGTACGCGCTCTCCCTGGCCGCTGAGAAGGGCCTGGTGACGGTGGGCGCGCTGCCACACCCGTGTGTGGCGCTACTAGCACCTCTGCTGCGGGCGCTGGACGCTGCTCTGACTGCCGGTCTGACGGCGCGGTCCGGCCCACCGTCGGACATCCTGGCTCGCTGCCGGGCCGCGCTGCCCTGGCGGCGGCGGCTGAGGGACGTATGCGACCGGCGGCCTCCACCGGACGGCCTGACCGACTGGCTGGCGCAGCTGGCACTTCACTGGCGCTGGACGACTCACCTCCTGCTGTCCGAGCTGCGACAGATGGAGGGAACTGCGGCAGACGGGCAGGCCGCGGCGCTGACGGAACTGTGCGCCCGTGTGGACGCGCAGGTCGGGGCCGAGGTGAGCGTGCCGGTGCTGTTCGCCGCTCGAGTGGCTGAGGCGGTACCCCGTCCGCGGCCGTTCGCTGAACCAGAGACGGCTGCGCTGCTGGACGGTCTGTCGCGGGCGGCGTGGACGCTGGACCCGTACCTGACCACGCGGCCGGCTGACGCCCGGCGCGTTAACGACCCGGCGAAGCTGACTGAGCTGCTTACCTCGCCGGACGCTGGACGAGTGCGGCGCGCCCTGACGGCGGCTGTCAGTTTCACACTTCGGTACGATGCCCACTCAGAGTCGGCGGCGGAAGCTCTCCGCTCGGTAGAGGCGCTGCTGAGTCGGTCTGGTCTGCTGCGGGTGCCGGGCACCTTCGAGGCTGCCATAGCATCTGAAGATGAGCCGATGGAACAGGAGGATGAAGAGAAGGAGGATCCTGTGTCGGGAGCGGCCGTGCCGCTGCTAGAAGCACTGCTGCGCTGCAAAGAAGCGCCGCTGGTGGCGGCGGCTGTCGGCGAAAGCTCCTCTGAGTCTGACAACGAGCCGAGTCAAGTCCAAGTCCAGTCCAGTCGCTCAGACCTGGACCCGGACGCGTTCGTAACGGAGCTGACGCAGCTCAGCGTGCGCTCGCCGCTGTACATCGGTCTGTGGCAGGTGGCGACCGGCGCCGACACGCCGCTCCCGCTGCGGGTCCGTCTGCGGCCGGGTCTGCTGGCCGCCTACCTGCAGACCGCCGCCTCCGACCCGGATCACGGCCGCTGGCTGGCCGGGCCGCCGACTGAAGGGGACGGGACCGACGGCAGTGACCAGCGGCCGGCAGACCTGCAGCAGGTGAATCCCCGTCTGTACCGCGCCGATATGTCTCACATCATCAGCGCCGACCTGTGCCGGCCTGAGGACGAGTCACTGCTGGACTCTGTCGCCGTCGGGGATGTTTCGCGGCGCTGCCGGGAGATGGCAGCACTGCGCCGCCTGCTCTGGAGGAATGCCACCGACCTGTCGGACGCCCGGTTCTGTTCGCTGCGCTCCCATCGCCGGCTGGGTCTCGCCGTGTGGGAGACCTTCTCCGCGGCCCTGCTGACCGCCGGCAGGCCGCCCGGTGACGACACCTCGTCGCTGAGTGACGTCATCGCGTCGCTGGCGGCGGACGGCCGGCTGAGCGACAAGCAGGCTGCCTGGCTGACGTCCACGGCGGAGACGGCGCGGCAGACTGCCGAGGATGACAGCGATCCCCTGGCGTCTAACGTGGGTCTGCTGTTTGTCCGTGTGGGCAGCGCACAGCTGTCTCTGCTGGGACAGATGATGGCCGTGGACCCCGTGGAGGAGCGCCGGCTGCTGCTGGAGTACTGCGCCGACGAGACGGCCGACGTGGAGGCCGATCTGTCGGCGGCCGAGCTGGCGCTGCAGCTGGTGTCTGGAGTGGAGCTGAGCACGCTGCCGGAGCGGCACGTACCTGTAACCGTGCTGCAGCAGCGCCGCCGGCTGGCCGCCCTCGCTCGGCAGCGGGCCGAGCTGTACTGTGGCGCCGCCTGCCGGCCCACGCCGCCCACCTACCACCAACTGAAGCAGGAGTTGCGCAACTTCCTCTCTTCAGCCGGCAGTCTGTCGGCGCTGGAGGCGTGCTGCGCCGCGATGACCGACGCTCTCTCTGAGCAGCTCGGGGACGGCGGCGGGACCTGCCGGCGACTGGACACGACCATCCAGCAGCTGCGCTCGCTGCTCACCACCTACTCTGGCTTCCTGGCCGGACTGGAGGCGCGCCACGGCTGGTACCGTGACCTGACGGCGCCGCTGCTGGCCGCCGGACGACAGGTGGAGTTCGGGCTGCGCGCGCTGCTCGGCTGCGGCCAGCATCTCGTGCAGGCGGCTCGGCTGCCGGCGACACTGCAGCCACTGCAGCTGACGCTGCTCGGTCTGGTCAGCTGGCTGCGGCCGGCGCCGGTGCGGCTCCACTGCCCGCGCGTGGCCGCCCTGCTCGACACTCTCCGGGACGATGCCAAACCGCAGCTGGTGACTGACTGGAAGCTGCGTGTGCTGATGCTGATCTGCCGCGAGCTGACCGCCCAGCTGACGCTGACCGGCGACGTCAGCGCCGCGGAGGTGGGCGCACTGCTGCGCGAGGCGCGTCTCCTGTGGCAGGCGCAGCAGCAGCGCCGCCGCGAGCGAGAGAAGGAGCAGGACAGCATCTACACGACCAAGACGCACTGTGAGGTAAACGACACGGACGAGGAGGCCGAGACGGCCCGCCAGGTGGCGGAGATGTTCCCGGATTACAGCGACGCGTACGCGGACCTACAGCCTGTTGGTCTGGACGATCCCGTCCCCGCCGCCGCCAGTGCCGCCTGCCAGGACGAGCCGGAACTGACGGCCGACCAGCTAGCCGACCTGTGGCAGCTGCACCAGCAGGCGTACGGCGCATGCGCGGCTGCGCGCTGGCTGCCGGAGCCGCCGGCCAACGCAGGCCCGGCCGACCTGATCCGGCCATTCTGTGAGCGGTACCGGCTGTTCGCGGCGCTGTGCGCGTCCCTGGCGCCGCAGCTGGACTCGAAGGCAGATGGTCAGTTGGCGCCCTCCCACCTGGTGGCTGCTGCCGTGCTGGAGTCCGGGACCGCGCCCGAGGGGGCTCCGCTGGCGCCGCCTCCGCCGCAGAAGCCGTACGACGTGTACCGTGACCCGCACGTGGCCGAGGTGGTGTCGTGCCGCGCTGTGTTGCAGCGGCTGGACGGGCGGAGTCTGGAGCTGCTGCGGAGCTGGCCGGACCACCCGGCGCTGTCGTCGCTTCGCCGCTGCGTGGGCCGCGTCCTCCAGCAGTCGGTCACCACCCCGCTGGTGAAGGTGGTCACCGGCCTGGAGCTGGTGCTGGAGCGCGCGCAGGACTGGCAGCAGAACGCGCACCGCGGCGTCTCGCTGGCCACCCAGCTGGAGGAGGTCACTGACCTCGTGCTGCGCTGGCGGAAGCTGGAGCTCGACTGCTGGAAGCGGTGTCTGGACGCGGCCGCGTACAACTGCCACATGGCGGCGGCGCGCTGGCTGCCCCATCTGCTGGCGCTGCTGGAGGATGGCGAGCAGTCGGTGTCGGAGCTGACCGCGCCGCTGCAGCAGTTCATCGAGACCAGTTCGCTCGGCGAGTTTCCGGCCCGTCTGCAGATGCTGCTTTCCGTCCACCGGCAGATGGTGTGCGACGAGACGACGACCGGGACCAGAGGCCAGCTCTGTGCGCTGCTGTGGAACCTCTACCAGTACTACAGTCAGTTCTACGCGGTGGTGGAGCGGCACTTGCGAACCCTCCGCAAACCCATCGAACAGAAGGTGAAGGACTACGTCAAGATTGCCCGCTGGAATGATGTCAACTTCTGGTCGGTGAAGGAGACGGTGAAGAAGTCGCACCGGATGGTGCACAAGCACGTGAAGGAGTTCCAGGCGGTGCTGGCGCAGCCCGTGTCGGCCGCGCTGCTCGACCCCGACTCGATCGACGACGAGGCGCCGTCGGACTCCGTGGGCGCCTGGGACCGCGAGCAGGCGGCGCCGCCGGCCGTCACCGTCACACCTGAGCTGTACATCGCGCGCGGAAAGGTGGCGCCGGCGGCCAGTCCCTACCCGGCCGAACAGCGGCTGGCGCGGCTGCGGCAGCTCTACCTGCGCAGTCGCCGGCTCTGCCGCGCCCTCTACACCCAGTCGTCGCTGATGGAGGACGTCGCCTCGCTCAACGACGTCACCAGCTGTGTGTGTCAGACAGCCGATAAGCTCAGCAAGCTCAACGTAGACGGCGTGGAAGACAAGGAGAAGCGCCGCAAGCAGATCGGGTTCCAGAAGCAGCGGAAGCGGCAGGCGGTGGTGGAGCTGTACCGCACGCTGAGTCGGATGGGAGTGTCGTACCGACGCGGCCTCATCACCTGGGAGCAGGAGAGTGCCGACTTCCGCCTCCTGCTGACGCCGCCCGTCGACGTGACGGGCGGCGACGGCCGTCTGAGCGCCGCCTGGCGCGGCTGTCTCAAGTACGAGTGTCGTGCCGTGTCGCGGCTGGCGCTGCTGCGGCGCGCGCTGCTGCAGCCGCACCGCGAGCTCGGCCCGCAGAATCTCGAGCGCATGCGCGGCTTCAGCGCCGACCTGATGACGCAGCTGTGCGCGGCGCGGCTGTCGCTCTCCGAGCTGGAGGGCTCCGTCAGCCGACTGTCGGCGCTGCTGCAGGAGGTAAACGGCATCAGCTGCCAGCCGCACCCCACCGGACACGCGGCCGCCCAGCGGCGGTACCGGCGCGCCGAGGCACACCTGCTCGCCGTCAGCGGGCAGTACCTGGACCTGCTGCCGCGGCTGCGGCTCTACCTGCT
>JARFNR010158802.1:0-13647 GCA_030323935.1 Semibalanus cariosus
CGGGCGGAGCCACAGGGTGAGCCACGGGCGGAGCCACAGGGTGAGCCACGGGCGGAGCTTCAGGGGAGTCAACGGGAGCTGAGGCCGCCTGAGAATCTGTCATGGAATGTCTACAGATGGCTGGCAGAGCTGTTAGATGAGTTAGGAATGCGCTTCAAAGACGGAGACGGAAACACCGCAATGTAATTTGAGAGCAGCTGCATCAGTTTCAGCGGCAGAGCACTAGACATAAACAACTGCAACCATCACCATTCCGTCCAAGGCCACTCAGGTGGTTAGGCAGGCTCTCAAGTTACGAAAAATGATAACGGGACTTTGCGCTGACCAACAAACGTCTGACCGGAGCCGCGAAATTCGCTTGGCGGTACTAAGACGCGAGAACAGGGCGATAGTCGGCGCAGATCCGGTCTGGTCTGGCCAACAATCCGACGTCAGTTCATGCAAACCACGCACTGGACGGGAAATTAGGAAATGCCTTGAATAATGCACTTGTTGTTGGCTGGACTGTTGTTCCTCTGTAACGTTCTGAATATTAACTACCACTCAAAATAAATGACCCATCTGCTCGGTCACCGGCCGACCGAGAGCCTTGAAATATAACTGAAACGAAATATGTGACAGTACCAGTTTCTAATCTTTGCAAAAACGCATCGGTAATTCTTGGCTGCATCATGCATGCCTGTACATCAGTCAAATATTTGCGGTAATTGCTGATTACGTTCATGCAACACAGCTAATGCAATGACGTTTAAGGCATGCAATCGCAGCGCTGATGAAGCCGCCAAATGGGGCCGACGAAAAAAGTCATCGGGTCAAGGTGAAGTGATAGCCTAACGAAAGTGAGCGATTGACCAATCCCAGTGTGCAGAGTATTTCACGGCACATCCGAGCGGGACTCCGCCCTGAGCCCCGGGCTCCACAGTCCGAGCCCCGGGCTCCACAGTCCACACCTCTCCGCTCAGTCACTGCTCATCAGGGAACATTTAGCGGCAAACGGCCGGTACAGACGCGCGCCGGGACGGGACGGGGAGGTCGGACCGGGGCGTCGGCCGGCCTGGGAGGCGTGCTGAGATGGCGAGACTGTGGCCGGCCTCGACCCTCCGCGGCGGGAGGCGCGCCGCGGCGCCGCGCGGCCACAGCGACAGCCAAACTGAACAAGGCTGGGAAAGAATGGGCTCGGCTCGGCTTAGGATGGCTCCGTAGGTTGGCTGGGTGGTGGTAGTGGGATGGATATATTTATCGCCAGGACACGAGAACAGCGAGTCCTGACATGAGTGGGTGAGTGGTGTTAAGTGCGCGGTGACTCTGCCTTCAGCAGCAGATGCCCTGCCTTCATCGACCAACAACAAAGCTAGCTCCTGTCCCAAGAGAGGAGAGCCCTCTGAAGTCCGAACTCATCTCTTCCCACCTGTTCGGCCCCGCTCGTGTAGGCCGCTGCATGCAGGAGGCGGCTCCGGGCGGCGGCGGCGGCGGGCGGCGCGGCGCGGCTCCGGGCGCCACCTAGCGGTGTATCATCGACGCCGATTGGCAGATAAGCGCGTGGCGTGACCCGGGCATTTCGTGAGTCAGCAGAATCGGGTCGGGGTGGCCGGCCGGCCGGCAGCCCGCAGCGCTACAGTCACCGGCCGCTCTATCATGTCCCGGCAATTACCGGCGATTAACGCTCCCGGAGATGGCAGTATGGAGATCGCCGAGCCGGACAACCCCGCCGGCACACGGACGTAGCGTATTTCGGAGTGTTCACTCTCGTATTGACCCATTTATACGGCCCAGTAACGCACCGCCAGATCAGTGGAGCTGCATTTAACCTGAGCGGCATTCCGCGGGCACCCGCGCTGCCCCGAAAACATTCCGTGATCTGGCAGACAGACCAGTAGCGAACCGAGGTGTCTCGGCGCCGCATGCAACGCTGTTATCAGTCACGAAAGGCGACCGACACGTGCCCGTGCCGAGCCCAGAGTGGCGCCACAGCGGAGAGTCGGCCGGCGGCCGCGGTGGGGCGCTGCTGCAGCGGCGCCGCAGACCGATGGCAGGCATCCATCTGAGTCGAGCCGAACCGGCGGCACGCAACGCGCCATGAGGTGCATAATATCCCGCCGCGGGCCTCAACAGAGCCGGCGATCATAGCGGACCGATGCTCACAGGTCATAAACAGGCCGTAAGGGCCATCGGCCGGCCGCTCAGCGCACCATTCTCGCCTCTACGGCGCGCGACCGGAGATAGATCGGTGCGCCCTATCTGACAGCGCGGTGGGACGGCGCGATCACCAGATAGGCGGCTGGTTCCCCCAGTGAAATATCTCTAAAACGCGCGTCGTGCGGCGGCGGCCGTCACAGCCGCGCCATTAAGTGCCGCGATCCGCTGACGCCTCATTAGGTCGCACTGACAGCGGAGGAGCCAGACGAGATCAGTCCCGCGGGCCGGCCAACCACAGACCGGAGCACACAAACAGAACAGAACAGAACACACAGACAGAACAGAACAGATCACACAGAACAGAACAGGCGTGAGAGCGATGGTGAACGGCCGTGGCCGGAGTCGTCGCGGTTTTCATGTGGCCATTTCAGCCGGTCGAATATGCAGCGGCTGTGTTTTTAGAGTATGTTTAATTGCCGGCTGAATGCTTGTCGACATGAACATGTGCTTACCGCTGGCCGCCGGCTGTTGTTGATGGATACGAGCCCGACTGACAATGGGCTGGCTGCTTTCAGGGTTGACATTTAGCCGCGGCGGAAAATATGAAAGTAATCCCACCATAATAATTGAATAGGCAGACAAAAGCACGTACATGCAAAACCAAACACGGCTCGCTCCGCACGTAAAAAGCACACGCAAACAAGGTGGATAACATTCCGCGACGCCCATCACTAACTTGGTAAATGGCGAGTCGGCCTTGACTGAACATACCGAGTGGAGAAACAACACGGGAAGATCGCCACCAATGCGGCGCGATCACTTCCGCGAATGTCATCCTCGCTTAAGACCGACATGCCACGGAGAGGAGATATGCCGCGGCGCTCCCGGCCTCTGTCTCCCTGTGCCACGCTCTGCCGCCGCGCGCCATGACGCGGACTTCCTAGCAGCTAGTCACGTACATGAGCCGCCATCTTCGGCGGCACACCCTGCTGGGCGGGGGCCCGCAACACCTTCGATCCTCTCCACACTGCAACTAATAGACCCAATCTACATATGAATAACACTACCGAACCTGCACCGATATATGAATATAAAAAGCCGACATCTTGATTAGGATCTTGAGAAGTCGTGAAGGAGCGTGGGTTCGGGCCATAAATTCGGCATCGGCGGTCGCCACCAGGCGCATGATCTACAAACGGCCAGATTGCTGTCATCAATTAAGTTCTTCGGGTGGAGGCGCCGCAGCACAATGCGCACGAGTTTGATCTGTCGTCGCAGCAGCAGCCACCAGCCTTCTCAGCGGCGGTCCTGAGGCCAGTCTGTCTGTCGCCAGTCTCTCCGGCCCGCGGCACAGCCGACAGTGATCCTGGCTTAGCGCCGCAGTCCCGATAACAGCTATCAGATAAAAATAGGCCCTGTCCACCAAGGCCCTTGTTTATCACTGACGCTAGCGAGGAGACCGCTCTCCGCTACCGGCGCTACGTCTCCGCCGCCGCCGCCGCCGCGGGCGCAGCTGGTTGGCTCGGTGCTAGCCGCCGATGCTGTATCGCAGTCGCTGGTGTTAGTGCGTGGCGCGGCGCGGTGCGTTGGAGTCTTCCGCTTGGTCTGACTGGCGGACTCCACCCACCTACTACGCGCCGGCCAGCCGTCTGGGAAAAATGTGCCCGCGGAAAGCCAGCGTGCCGGCCGCATGCCAGCACGTGCAGAGGTCAGGTCAGCGACTGGACCTCTGCAGTGGAAGGGAGGATCAGCCGGCCTTCCTAAATAGAAATAACACCTCCAACGGTGCCGGCCACCCGCCCCGACCTGACCCGGAACGCGTTACCAGCCACGCCGACACGACACGCCGCTGCACGGTCGACCAGCGCCAATCTACCTGCTCCCACGGCTCGGGCAGTGGCGGCGGCGGCGGCGGACCGCGGCGGCGGCGGACCGCGGCTGACCTCTGGCGGCAGCTGAGCTGAGCTGACCGCAGTGGAGCCGCGCCGGCCGCCACTGACGACACCCGGACCGACGGACATGTCCAGACCGGATTGAGACGCGCTGCGGTCCGGCTCGCGGACGAGCGGACAGTACCGCAGCTCGGCTCGCGGCCACTTCACGGCGGCTCTGTGGCGGCTCGGCGGAGCTGTCGCGGCGGTCACCGGCAGAAAATGGCGGACTGGGAGGGAGTGGAGCGGGCACGGGGCGCTACAGAGCTTCAGAGCGCTACAGAAGACCCCGCTCCGATCGATGAGGGTTCATTGAAGGGATGGCGACACGGCACACCTGAATAGAATCACATCGCACCGCTCTGAGCACCACTGCGCGGCGGCGGCTTCGCTCCGGGTGCACTGAGGCAGCAGAGAGGGAGGGAGGGAGAGAGGGGAGGAGGAGGGTAGAGCTGCGGTGAGATGTAACGCAGGGGCGGGCGCGGGACGAGGACGCGGCGGCGACCCTTTGGACGCCAGCTGGGCGCGCCGGGGGGCCAAATAATCCCCGGACAGCCACCGGTGATGACGCGTGGGCCGGCTCGTTACAAAACATATTGGCGGCGGCGTTCGGCTGAGCACGGTCGCATCCTATTAGACACCTGCTTATTATCTGGGGCCGGCGCTGTGTCGCGCTCGGTCGCCATGGCAACGGGAATCAATACGCGGCAGGTACGCCGTGATTACACTGTCGAGCATTGACGTAGGCCGAAGACAGTCGAGCGTACAGCCGACGACATCCCGCCTCGACTCTGCCGTCGGCGAGTCTGTGTGGTCGTCATGGTGATAAGCGGCGTCCCAGCCAGCACCCAGACTTCACCGGCGGCAGGGCAGCGCGCGGCTTTCAGTCCCAAATCCGTGTCGGCTATTTTCACCTGGGCGGCATTGAGGACCGGGCGATTTTCGGAGGGTAACCCGATATTTGTCGCGATGGGAGGAGCGCTGGCAGGACGGGGACGGCACATTCCTCAAAGGCCCTTTGTGTGCCGTCAAGTGGCCATGCCTCTTCACCCCTTCCCGTCCCATGGGTCGGAGCGGTACAAAGGCCCTTTTAAAAGCGCAGCACAGAGGAGAGACGGGGTCGGAATTCTGGCGGTCGGCGCGGCCAGACGCCCCGCTGCGATGCGGCCATTGCCGGCCCGCAGAAGGGATGTCGGAGCGTGAGAGCGCCAGAGAGAGAAACGCACGCCGTTCCGCCTCATTTAAACCGGCTCATTACTGTGTGGCTTGACGAACGTTAATTATGGATTCATGCGGCCACTGTTTGGTATTGATAAGCTGTTTTGGAGGCCTGCCGGACAGGCCTTTTTAGACGTGACGAGAAAATGAGCGGGATTTGGCCTGGCACGGCCGCACATGGCCTGACCTACTCCGCCCCGATCCGACCACCTCTCATGCGCAGAGCACCGGCGGAACCGGCTGGAAACAATTGCCGACCCAATCATGACTTCATTTGCTGTGCGCGGCGAGTGCGCCACAAAGGCCGCCGCCGCGTCACGTCTGACGCAGACCATGTTTCGCTCCTGTTGGGCATCGATCACGGCGCGCGGAGGAACCTGAGCCGCTCTCAGACGACGCCAAAAATGTGGGACCCGAGCCGACCCCGGTCCGCCTGGTCGCCTCTGGGCCACGCCGTGACGGGGGAGCCGGCATGGGTGTCGACTGGGCGCGTGAAGTCGGCTCGGTCGGTGTATGGGGGGAACATGAGACCCGCTGGGCGGTGGCAGTCCGCCGCCCGGCACCCCGGCCACGCTCAGAAACCAAAGCCAGCTGTCCAGTCACGAACTGAACGCTCCAGAAGCGGAGGAACGCCGCGCAATTAACGCACGCCGGAAACGGAGACTGACGTCTGTGACACTCGATCAGACTCGCGTTTCAAACGCGACGTGTTTGTCAAAAAACGGCATAAATTTATCTCATTTTCTCACGCTTTTGTCGACCGCACATACCACTGAACAACAGCGGTGTTCCATTCCCGAGGAAACATCTCCCCGTCTCAATTCATCGCCACTAACACAGCGCGGCGACAAACGTAACTCAATCCGACGGATTCGCCGCCACGTCAGCCCAAACAACAAATGACTAACGAGTTTACACGGTCCAATGGGACAGCTGGCGAGTCGGACAATGGCAGGGCCGACGTGTGCCGTCACCGGCCGTCTCCCGCCGACACAGACACTTTGTCCCAACATCAGCCAAACCCAACAAACTCGCCGGCAATGGGAAAATATCCGGATTACCTTTTCGGCAATTGGATTTGTCTGGCGGCGTCTGCAGCAGCTGTTTGTTGATGCTGGGCTCGAGGCCGGGTGGGGTGTGTGTTTTTCTGAGGGAGAACATCAGGCTGCGCGGCAGATGTGGCCAAACCACGCACACGCAGCGATACACACCGAGGCGCGGTTTATCAACACTGCACAGATCCGCAGCAGTGGTGCGATCAATTGATTCAATCGAAGCAGAGGATCTGTTGATAAACTTCAGTCAACAGGGCCTCAATTGAACTGTCTAGAACTGTAAATATTTTGGCTGTTAATTCACCGTCCGCATCACCATCGAATAATTCCAAGCCGAGCTGGGTAAGTGATTTTCTGTAGCCGGCTGTTTGAGGTCGTGTACACCCAGTCTATAGACGGGCGGCGGACGGAGTGACCGCTGCGTCTGTGAGAGAGCGGTGCGGAAACTACCACACCGTGACGAGCAGACGCCACACATCGGTTTGGGCCGCGTCCGAGCCGGGAAGTGCCGCAGAACAAGACCGGCCGGCTGTCTGACGCGCCGGGGACCGCCAGTGACAGTAAGTGACACCACACCGCTCTATCGCCGAGTGACGGCCCGTCGGCGACACACGGCTGTGACGAACCTCCGACCAGACCTGCGTGCTGCTATCCAGCGGGCGGGCCCGGCCGGTGTCTGAGAAACGACGCCGGCCTCGCCAGCGACATCTGGATGAGGAACGCGCCACTGCTGCGTCAGCCCGCCGGACGGCAATGAGCTTGCAGCGCGCTGGGGGGAATTTCCAGCTCGGCACGGCAGGCCGACGGCGAGGCGACAGCGGCGGTGGCGGCGGTGGCAGCGGCGGACCGGCGGCGGTGGGGCCTGGTGGTTCAGTGTCCGCCACTGCGTGATTCATCCCGATCTGACACGCCCCTGTAATAGGCGACCGCAAGGCCTGGAATTAATGCCGACACACGGCGCGAATTAATCATATCGGTAAAATCGGGTCGGCTACGAGTTAATCGCTGGAGAGGGCGGCGCCGGCGGCATCCACCGCGTGTTTTACCAGGCCGAGGGAAATCGGCGCTCCAGCCCGGTAAAACTCGGCCCGGTCCGACCCCTGAGGTGAGATGATACAACAGTCAACAGATGGCACCACCATCGGCCAGCAGGCGACCCTCTCTCCGTGTCTTCTGCCAGACACCGCGGGATGGCCGACTCTGGGCCAACTACGCCGAATAGACGGGCCCAAACGAGCTCCACAGAACACCGAGCGGCTGTGGTCCCTGACTCAGTCCGGAACTCAGCAGCTGTGTTGCTGACTCAGTCCGGAACTCATGAGCGACGGCCACCGCGCGGCTCCGGAGGCACTTGATATTTACGGCGCGGAACAAGCGGGCCAGCTGGGCCGCTCGTAAGGCGGCTCAGAATGCAGAGCCGGCGGCTGTGTCTGGCAAACAGCCGCGGCGCAGCCCGCTTCTCCACCGGCAATGGTGCGTGTCCAACTCTGGCAGGACCGCCACATTAGCCTGGGCCACATGTGGTCCGGTGGAGAGCAGCGCGCGACCGACGACTCCCTTCCACCCTCCCCCTCCCTCCGCCGCCGACCGTCCCCTCCCCCCAGCCCCGGCGGTCGGCCGGCGTGCACCGATACCCGTATTGAAAATTAGCCGGCCGCTGCACGATAATGGCTGGGACGCGCCGCGTCCTCGGGCCGCGAGATTGGCTAACAGGCGGCACTGCGCGCGATTAATGGTACGACAATTATCTGCAGTCGCTTTGGAGACGCCGCGCCGCCGCCGCCGCCGCCGCACCGCCTCCGCGTTCGGTGGGAGTTCCTCGGCGATGGAGACGCCGGCCCGCTGCACCCTTCCGGGGTGTCTTTCTTGCGCCCAAGGCTTCGGTTAGTTGCGTGGGGGTGAGACCCACGAAGCAATTTATGCGGGGCGCGAGATGTAAATAAGCAATTTTCAGACGGAGATCAAGCCAATTTTAGCGCAGTTTACAAATGGGTACAATACTAAGATAAATCTTTCCTGAATGAAAATGCTATGCTGATCGGGAACGAGATGATCCTTATCAGCCCCAAAACACAATCACATGCAAATGATAATCAGCCGGGGCCGGTGTCGAGCTGTTAGGACACGTTTGGCACCCGCCGCTGGGTCGCTACCCGCCGCCCTGACCGTGACTCTGCTGCGGGGCCGGACAGATGTCATGCGGTGACGACGGAGAGGCAGGCCGACACCCGCGTCAGACCGGGAGTAGCAGGAGTCCTCCGTGCCACCCGTCTTATCGACACATGCTCGGCGACTGCAAACAGCAGTGGACAGGGCCGATTCTCGCGAACAGCGCTGTGTCGGATCTCCAGTCAGTTAGGGGCGGTGTACGCTGTACAGCGGCGTACACGAGTTCCCAGCGCGCGTCGGTCCCCTCAGAGGCTCGCGTCGGGTAACGGGTCACCTCGGCTCGGCGCCGGCCGGCCCGAACCCGGCTAACGTGCCGCCATCTGGCTGAGCGCCGACTCGCCGCCCCGTGGTATGCGGCGCGGCGAGGCGGTTCGGCGGGGTACGTCACCAATCACTACTGCCGGGTGTCCACACTGGGCCTCGGCCGGACCACGGCCGGACCACGGCAGCGGCCGCCGGTCAGCAGAGTACTCACCTGAAACGAACAAAAAACAGCCATTAGAGATACGGTCCGGTACAGAGGCGGCGCGGCGAACAGAGTAACACGGTGAGTGGGCACGTGCGCATCGGGACAGCGGACGGAGGGTGGTGCAGGGCCGGGGGGCGGGACACAGAGAGGAGAGGGAGGAATGCAGGGGAGGCAAGGAAGCGGAGAGGGATGCAAGGAGCGGGACACAGAGGAGAGAGGGAGGAATGCAGGGGCGGCAGAGGAAGCGGGGAGGGATGCAGGGAGCGGGGAGGGCCCTCCGGTCCTCGCTGAGTCAGCATAGCGTCACAATAGCTGCAGGGCCGACACGGATCTGCAACCTCCTCCCGACACAAAGACGCCGCCGACCGTCGGCGCCGCTCAAAAATAAAATTCATCACGCGAAACAGTCGGGCGCACAGCTGAATGGGCGGTGCATCGGCGGGCGGCGGGCGGCGGGCGGCGGGCGGCACCTTTGGGCCACATTGTCCCGGTCGAGCGGCAGTCACAGCTGCGAGTTTGGCTCGTCTCGGCCGCTCGCCACTCCGCCGACGGCTGCGGCGCGTCACTCCTGTCGCGCCAGTCTCGCGCGCCGTCTCGGCCGTCGAGTCGCTATCGATTTGGCAGCGTTCTCGGTCGCACAGCGCGCGTCGCGGGACGTCGCGCGCGCGCGTCTCGCCAGCTCGCGGGCCGCGCCGCCACCCTCGTTAGTCCAACACAAGGCAGAAAAAGTCTGTTTTGATGTAGCGCGATGCCGTGTGACGCTATGTGACGGCGCCTGCGCCGTGGCTGTCGCCTCCCGTGACGGCTCAGATGAGATGAAACCGGTCGTTTTTCACGTCCGAGTGTCGCTCGCAGCACAGCGTTCCGCGACGTTGGCCGAGAGGTGCGTGCCGACGGAACATTGCTGGCATTGTAAGCGGTCTAGAGATGAACTGAGACGGAACGATTGACAGTCACCGGCCGGCTAACGCTGCCCAAACCGATAACACCCTGACCCCTCTCGACTAACGAGCATCTATCAGCGCTCGAGCCACTCTCGGGCACGTCTCGGCGGCCTGTCCGCTTGACTGACCGTCTGACGTGTCCGTGACACGCGAGGTTCCGGCCGACCAGTCTGTCAGAGTACAGCGGCCGCAGACGACAGCGGCAGCTCTGCTGACTCCCTGCAGCGGACGACAGCGCCAGCTCTGCACTCCCAGCAGCAGCGCAGGGCCCCGGCCGGGCCATTGTCAACCGGCGGCCGGTGGTCACAGCTGCGCCACGACCGCCGCTATCGCGCCAGGATTGCCGCCGCGTTCGGCCACCGGAGAGCGGCGCAGACGGCCACCGAGAGAGAACAGGTTCGGCCGGTATCGGTGAGACATTGATTTTTGTGGCTGATCTGCAGCGGCGATCGGTGCGTGCCGGGGCTGCCGGGGCTGCCGGCGGACAGGCGGCCGGCGGCCGGCGGACAGGCCGGACAGGCTGGTCCCGCTCCCACGCCGAGATGACCGCACGCGAGGCAGCCGGTCAGAAGTGACGGCCGGGAACCGGCTATTCCGGCGGACGTCGGCCGGATTCCAGCCGCAGACGGCACCTCTGCCCTGACCTGGCTGACCTCCAGACGAGATTTGGTATCGATACGACGCGTGAAACGCAGCACGTCTGAACAGTGGACTCAGTGGGAATGTCGGGGACCGGGGTCACCAAACGCGACTCCTGGCAGTGTCCAGTCACCGTTCAGCCAGTAACGATCGAACAGGCCGTCTCCATGTCCCGTGACCTCCGTGTCTCCGTGTCCCGTCTCCGTGTCCCGTGACTGGCGCCGAACAGGACTAACCACGGCAGAACGGCAGACTGCAGCTGAGGCCACTGTGCCGACAGTCGGAGGGGCCTACCTCGACCTTCAGCCTCCGCGGCTTAATACCGCGCCCCGAACACGGAGATCAGCCGTCTGACTGCAGCCTGAACAGAAGAGCAGCCCTGCACACTACACGGCTAATTGGCCGGCCAGATGAGGGTGACGTCAGAGGTTCGTGATGACGTCAGAACAGTGAATCAAAGGTGAACAAACAGAACAGACTGCCTCTCTGCATCGTTCTGTTTCCGTAATCTCTCGCCCTGTATCGGCCTCAGGACACCTGACCCCCCGGGCGTGGGCGGCTCCTGTGCCCCCTGGCACCGACCCAGGACATGGTCCGTGAGCCGCGGCCCTGGCCTTGCTCCAGGCCGGGCCGTGTCAGACCGCGCCGTGCCTCACTCGGCTGACATTTACGGGTCAGCCGCGCCGCTGTAACTACATACCGGCGCTGAGGAGCCGCGGCCTATGATCGTGATTCATCGCCTCAGAACGGAAATCTAGCTTCTGGTCAGAACCTGGCGATTGCAGTAAGCTGTATGGAAGATTAGGACAATGTCACGGAAGCCTAGGGCAATGTCTGTGCGATTCCTGCTTGGAGGACTTGTCCTGGATGCAAGATCAGAATTCATCACGTCATCGTTTCTGTCTTAATGCACTTACGTCGTCCGCGCCCTCTTGACCCGGGTTTTGATATGTATCCAAAGACCACCTATGTAGACCAATGTCCTTCTCTCCATTACCAGAGCGGTCCCCGCTAACCAAGTCACTGACATTGAGTCATTAAGTCAGTGCCAGTTCGGTGTCCCGCTGACCTGACCTGCGGGCGGCGTCTCCGCCGGCCTGCAGAGCACACCATTCCCAGCAATTAACACAGGATCATAAATAGCGGCATGTGTCGAGCGCACGACCAGGTGGAGAGTGGTGTGCCCAGCCCTATCATCGAGCACAGCGCGTTTATGGTCCGATTCGGGGACAGTCTATCGGCCGCCATGGTAAAACTACAGCTCACAGCGATAAAAGGAAATCTAATTAGGTGGAAGGCCGGGAGATTCGCCCAAACAACTCGTACCGCCGCCATCCCGTGGTCGGTAACGTGTACCGGGTGGTCGGTTCCAAATTAACCTTCAGTTGCCGCAATAAAACGGGATGAGATTGGAGCCCGGAATAGGGGAAGGTTAATATCCTGGGAATGCTGTCGGCGGTCACTGGCAAAGGAACCGCAGCTATGCCTCGCAGCCGGGCGGAATCTCACCGGTCGGCTGCGGTACTGCCGGCTGGCGCGGCTGAGATGCCCTGACAGGAGCTGTCGCGGCCCGGAGGACACCTCAAACGCCGCTGAGCGAGTGTGACACCGACGAGACGCCCGAGCGTCTCACTGTCACCTCACATCACGCCGACTGAGATAGACGTCACCGCCATCAGCCAAACACAGCATAATGTGGGCGCTGCGGCTCAGACACAAATCAGCTCAGGACAGGTTCCGTGATGAGCTGTCCGTCTTGGAGTCGTGCAGAGCCAGCAGAGGCGGCGGCCGGTGTGCCATCCGTCGCATAATGGACCCAGCGGGAGGTCGAGCGGGTGGGCAGACCGGGGCGTCCCGCTCCGCCGCCCGTCCCGCCGGAGCACACCAAACACAACAGCCCGCCACTCCGAGCAGCTCCGCTCAGCACCGCTCAGCACAGAGCAGCTCAACAACAGAGTGCCTGGCAGCGCCGCTGTTTGGTCTCCGTTCGCCTGTCGAACTTCGCCTGCCGACAGCCAGCGCCGCCTCGCCGTGTCGACGTGTCAACTCGAAGGCCGATCTCGCTCGTCGGGCGCTCAGCTGCGTCGGTGTATCGGCGGCTGGCGACACAATCCCCGGGTGTCACCACGCTAGGCGCTGTCCCCGCCAGCTCCACCGCCACGCCAGCCAGCCCCGCACGCCGCCGGGAGAGGAGGCGGCCGCGCGTGGCGGCGGTGTCGCTGAAAATTGGCCGCGATGCCGCGCCGCGAACTGGGCGCCCGCGCATCGCGAGCTGCGCGAAATGGCGCGCCGTCAGCAGCGTCAGCGCCGACCGCAGGAGCCACGCACGCTGATTGGCTCTAATTCGGCGGCTGTCTCTGACCAAACAAAGCGGCCCAAGTGGGTTCTGAAGTCGGCAGTGGCGTCCGGCAGGAGCGGACCGGTAAAAACAGCCATTGTGGCGTCCCGGCCGGCCCCGCCCCGTCGAGTGCTCGTTACGCGGACCAGGGAGCGAGCCGAACAGCGCCACCGGTACCGCGTGCCGGCCGCCAGCCGACGCCAACAGGTGTCGGACGCCCAGCTGTCGGCTGGCTGAGACGGACCGGTCGATCGGCCAGACATCACCGGGGCAACACGCGTTCAGCCACCTGAGCGAGACAGAAAAAAACGAGCGAGCGGTACGGCGACTCAGCGGATTGCAAAACTCACCAGAGTGCGCAGACAATCCTGTCTGCGCACTCTGATCAGACGAGGGGGCGGATCGGAGCCGCGGGGGGTGCTCTCAGACACCGGCGTCCCTCTCCTAGCTCTGACGGCTCCCGCAGCGGAGTGGATCGGCTCGACAGCTCCCGCCGAGCTGCCGAGGCTCTCCGCCGCCTGCTCCGCCGGGGTCCGACCGCCGCCGGCAGAAATAAAACAGTGCATTACCCGCTTCCGGCGCAGTCGGCGGCGTTTTGTTTTTACACGGCGACGGCGGCCGATCATGAAAGGCGGCGCGTGGGCGCCCCGCAGACGCGACTCAGCCGGAACCCCGAGCGGTGACGGCGGACCGCCAGACAGACAGACAGACAGACAGACAGACAGACAGACAGACAGACAGACAGACA
>JARFNR010159912.1:0-11251 GCA_030323935.1 Semibalanus cariosus
TAGTGTGTAAAATTTTTTTGCTGCGGGGGCCATGGGCCCCCGGGCCCCCCCCCCCCTTGGCTACGTCCCTGCCCATTAGTAAGAGGACCACAGAAGGATAAACTGCGTGCGCATTAGTCACATAGGCTCAGCATAGCGAAAGGCCAGACAAGACTATTAGCTGATTCGTGATTCCTATAGTAAATTTTCGTTGTATCGAATTATTTGTTTACATGCGCCCTTGCACAGATCGTTTTTGATGTAGGTCCGCTTACGACCATGTTTCCAATATTTTGTGTTACTAACATAACTAACTTACCTCACCCATATCTCGAACTAAACTTTGATTCCTCCTACTCGTTGCATCTTCAAGCAATCGATTGCTTTAGTGTGTGCGCAGATGAGCAGCATTGATATATGCTTATATTATAAGTTATACCAAGCTGCTTATAGAGACACTTACCTGAAATCGCCATTATATGACGTCATACTGCACACGCATAAAGGGACAAAACAGTCCCGATACACTTCCGGGACACGGATTAACTGATTACAGCTAAGCCATCCTGCAGGAAGTTCTCGGATTTAACTTGATCATCCCTCTGTTCCGGGTGGACTGGTCACCTGACATATTAATGTCGCCACGAGGGAGTGGTCGTCACGGACCTCCAATGAATCCTCGCTGCGTCTGTGAGTAATACACCTATCTAGTAATAGAGCTATCCGGCATCGATTCGTCATAAATCAGCATACACAGCTGTCTACCCAGAAGTGGGAATACCTGACCAACCGTCCACAGGCCATTCATCTTACCAACCACAGCTTTTTTGGCATCGCCTACGCCGCTGGAAAAAGAATCAGCGCTGCACTCGAGACGTATGTCGCCTCGTCACCCGGGTTTCACCTGTGCAGCGAGGCGACAGCGCGATGCACCGCGTCAGGAACCGGTTCCAGCCGTGTCCAGCCCGGTACAGGTGTACAAGGCTGTCGCGGCGGCCGAAAAAGCTGAGAGTTGCGAGTGAGGTGGGCCAGAGTGCCTCGGCAGGAGTCACTACAGGCACAACCGGCCCGGCCGGCTCGCCTATATAAGCGTCTGAACTTGACCTCTGGTGTGGCAATCTCAGTGTGCAGCGTCTATCGGCAACATGTCCAGGTAGGTCGGCCAGTCAGACGACTGCGAACCCATCACAACGCTTCCTCCTAGCTGGGTCTTTAATACTTTGGAACGATTATGGTGAAATTCGACCGCCTACCTACGCAAAGGTCATCATATTTATCTTGCTTTGGGCACAGTCGATATTCGCATTACTCTTGTGTTTTGCACATCGGTTTGCATCTCGTATAAAATAAAATAAAATTACGGGCTCAGAGAATACTATTCTTCTAACTAGAAATTTGTCATAGTACTACATTAAATTAAGACAAAGTCGTTTTTCATACAAAACGGTGTAGATGCCTCTTAAAATGTGCAGAAACTGTTGACAGGGTTTGTTTCAATAGCACAAGGACATGGCCCTTCATTAAGTGGCACAGCGAATATATACGTTACGTCGACATCAGATTTATTGCTGAATCTCACTTGAACTGAATGTAGAGCCCTATGAATAAGGAAGAGTTTAAAGGCGTGTACCCCTGCCTCGTGTACCGACCCTTGACTGAGGTCATAGTTTCAGTCCCACCACGTGTAGTGACCTGCAGCTGTGATCATGTTCCCTTCCAGTCCGTCTCTTGTTTTGCCCTGTGGTTCAGGTCAGGATTCCAGTCCCAACGCGTGTAGTACCCTGTGACTGAGGTCATAGCTCCTCTGCCTCGTGTAGTGGTCAGTACCTAAGGTCACTGTACCGGTCCAGTCCCGCCCGCCTGACCTGTGGCTGAGGTCATAGCTCCTCTGCCTCGTGTAGTGGTCAGTACCTAAGGTCACTGTACCGGTCCCGTCCCGCCCGCCTGACCTGCTTCTGTGACGCTCCAGGCTCGTTTCGCCGGAACCGCAAACCAGTCTCATTATCAGCTCCGTCAGATAGTTATCGGGTGGCCCGGCGGCAGAGGCAGTGGGAAATTTGTGGAGGAGGGAGGGGCGGGGAAACAGTGAGGCGGGAGGAGACGTTTATCAGTGGATGTTGCCACCAGTCAGATTAGCACCTTACATATACTGTGTCATTTGGTTCGTAGCTTAAAGCGAATGTGAGCAAATCGAGATTCGTGACTTCTGTGTAGAATACGAAAGTATAGCTGTCCACATGATTCTGCTTCTCGAGTGCATGCTGTTCCCTCTTTTGAGTTGCAGCCATAGTCAGTCAAATCACTCTCCCGTTTCTGTGTCGAAGTGACGGCTTGTCAGACGGGTCAGCGAGAGGGGACCAATTAGGGCTGCCGGCCGCCGGCTGAGAGACGCATGTGGGCTCTACAGGCTCCGTGCAAACAGCCGTCAGACACGTGACGCAAGGTTATCGAACCACGCGACAAGGAAAGAGGGGAAAAGAGAAGAGAGGAGAGAGGAAGAGGGAGAGGGAGAGGGAGAGGGAGAGAGAGAGGGAGAGGGAGAGGGAGAGGGAGAGGGAGAGGCGAGTGTTTTCGAGAAGGAAGTTGCTGGTGTGGTTAAGAAGGAGCAAGCTTGTCGATCACTCCAACACGAAATTGCGCTCACGGCCCAAGAAAACCCTCGGGAGACTAGCAAAGCTCTCCAAATAAAACATAGCTCCGTACGAACAAATGTCAGTATCTGCAAATATGTTTGTGCTTCTGCGTTGAGGTCGCGTGTGAATTTGCAGCTTAGCCGCTTAGGTTCCCGACAGAATTCGCTGTAATCATCTATCAACACAATGCTCAGACGGATGAAACTGTTTCCCTGACTGTTCGTCTGTCAACAGACTCACTCAGCTGCTGGCGGTGCTGGTCGGCCTGTTGGCTGCGCTGGACGTGAGCCACGCCAAGGTGTTCGACCACTGTGAGCTGGCCAATGAACTCAGAACTCACGGCGTTGCCGAAAAACAACTGGCCGATTGTAAGTACCTTGTTGTCGATGTAAAGCAGGCTTCAAATCGATACTGGTAGAGGCAAAAGCAAGTGTGTACTCAATGATGCGTTAAACAAGCATCGTTTGTTGGTGTTATCATGACAAACTGTGACCAAGTATGTGTTGCAAAATCCATAGCCCTAAAGATGTTCATATGGATGATTATAATAGGTACGTTGCTCTATTATGACATTGACATTTTCCCTTAGATTAAACCATAACATGCTGGACGAAGCACAGAATAAAACTGTACCCTGCCAATCTGCCATCTGTCTGTGAAATTCTGCTTTTTGTGTTTTCTTTTCCTTCCTCTGGCTAATTTCCACTATATTATGTATGAAATAATAGTTGAAGCAGCATTGTAACTGCACAGTTCCTCCGTCTTACGTCTTTTTATCCCAGCCGCACCTTAACGCAATTTTTTCATACCTCAACACCGCAGATATTTAACATCTAACGGTAGATAAACTTAAGAGTAAAATCCGGAAAGAAACTTGTTTCGCTTTAGATAAGCCAATCAGTACATTGGCACGTTCCAACACATCCTCTCCATATAGTATCGTGTAATCTGTACTGTCCATATGCCTAATTATGCTGTGACTGCACTCTAGGTGGTGAGCTTAATATGTGTGTGACTAGACCGACATGAGCCGCTGGAAGCAATGTATCGGCACTTCTCATGTGTCTGGTGTGATAAGAATATTCAATATTGCTCTCTTCAGCTGTGCGATTACTACCGCCCTGGGAAGGTCTAGAACCCAGCTAACCAATCCTTGTCTACACACAAGATCATTTACTTAAGAATGCCTGCGACTTTGAAGGATCAAGTTTTTTTTAAGATCACCATACATAAGTTATCTATAGTCCATCATTAGTTAAACTTTTCTTATTTATGTGGCTTACATGCTGTACATTTTGCTGCGTGATACGTGGGTCCATGCATGTATGACAAAAGATATGCAAGCAATTGAAATAATGTGTACTTTTTATTTAGACCTTAAACAGGCATTTGATACTGTATTTCTCGAAATGCTTTTTTGAAAAATAAACTGATTGGAATAATGGGAATTTATATGACATTCTTAAATCATACCTCAGAAACAAACATAAGATAACAAAAATAAACCATGTTTTCTCTAAAAAAAAACATGTTGATGTTAGAGGAGTCTCGCAGGGCTCAATTATAGTCCCATTATTATTTGCATTCTATATTAAAGACACACCGAACATCCTTAACCTAATAAACTTCTATGCATTTCCCGATGATACGGCCATGATGAATAAAGCAACAACAAAAACATTGAATAATTATTTTAAAAAAGAGTTAACAAACAGTGTCTCTCGGCAGGGGTGTGTCTGGCGTACCACGAGTCGCGGTACGACACAACGGCAGTCGGTCGTCTCAACTGGGACAACTCAGTCGACCACGGCCTCTTCCAGATCTCCGACATCTACTGGTGCGACTGGAACTCCGATGAGCCCGGCAGGCCCTACAAAAACGTCTGCGGAAGGAACTGCAACTGTGAGTATCTCTGCACGGGTTTATTGAATGTACTGTCCTTTCTCTGACCGGTGGGACCTGAAGGGGTCGTAAGCCAGCGGACAGTGGATTATATTCCCGCTAGTTATGATGATATATACTGACGTGAACTGAACATTGTGGTTGCCGTGGGCACATGAGATGGTGACCACCAGCCACATCCGTGTTCGTCGCTGTGATGCAGCGAGAAGCCCCTCTTATTAGCACCAGGGAGGGTCGATACGGAAACGGTCCTGCAGTGCCTGGCCTTGTCCTGCACACCGGCTGCAAAGCTCGTTTTGAGCCGCACTATCTGATGCGTATGCTAATACAGGTCCTGCTTCATCTTCATCCATCTCCGTTTTGTTTCTTACCGATCCCGGGCGTCTTTCCAGCAGCAGATTGTAGCTCTAATCTTTGTCCTTCTTGCTCGAAGCGAGCCTTCATATTCGTCGCTCATAAGCTCATCTTTTGAGCCAACCGAGTCTGTTATTTGTTGGCTATTTTTATCTGTCATAATCAGCTCCTTTGAATACAAACAATACAAACCCTGTCGCTGTGAAACAGACAGTACAACATTTGGTAGCACCCGAGCCGCCTTGTTGTGCCAGAAGCCATGTAAACCTCTGTTCGCTCGAAAGATTAGTCCAGTTGCGGGAATCGCTGTCTGGGCTTGGCGCGACATTTATAACAGACCTCTTCTGTATCTGTTATCTCAAATCTTCAGTCATGTGTTGGGGTTATTGTCATGTAATCCGCACAAGTTTTAGTTTGTCCTTTTGCCGTTCGCAGTGGCTGCTCATGTAGTGCCCATGTAGTGTCGTATGCAGTAGGTCTACCTCGTGTATACTCGCCGAACGAAGTCGACCGGCTCACCGATCTCACCTCACCCACTGACCTCGAACCCACTAAACCCGAACCCGCCACTGCTTACACGGTCACAGAAGCGTTACGGCTCGGCTGACCACAGCGGCAGTGGTCAGCGGTCGTCGGTCACTGGTCAGGTCACATTCCTGTCGTGCGGACCATAAAGCCCATCACTGCAACAGACGCCATGGCACGCCCACCTGCTCTGAAGTGGCCGCGACCGGTCCTCCCCGCGTCACTGTCAAGGTCAGGGTGCGGTCAGCGGGTAGTGAGGCGTCCCCCGGTGCAATGTCTGAGCTGTCCTCCGGTTCGTTTGACTAGACGGGTGCAGTTTAGCCCGGGGCGACAGAAGCCACCGACAGGGACGTATAAAGCTCCAAGGAACGTCCGGTGGTAATCGAGTGCATAAGATGGTGAGTGATTTACATGACATCGGGACGTCTGCAGACCTGACTGGGTCTGCGATGTTTCCGAGCATGGGCAAAAGCTGAGCTAACTAGCCAGCTCATGGGCACCACAGAACCCGCCGTGTATGTACAGAATACAGTATCCGCTTTGTACAGTAGTGCACAGCAGCGTGTGCGTGGAATCCACACACGTCGACACTGAGTGCCCAGCTGCAACCTTCCCCGTGACACAAACCGGCCGCACACGCGAGAAAGCCCAGCATTGCCACCGCACACACATCAGCGAGACAGCTGGCCTCATATCTCAGCCTGGTTCACCGCCCGTGCGGTGTCCAGACGAGGCGTGTTTCATTCTGTTGTGGACGGGCTGTCTGCCCTACCCACCCTGCAGGCCGGACCATCCGGTAGCGCCGCTAAATAGTCCCCGGAACGCGACCGCTGCACGAGCTGGCCCACTTGTTGCTGTGGCGGCGGCACGGCGGCGGCGCGGCGGCGGTGCGGCATCCGAGATGGCCCCGTCACACGTCAGACCGTCGTAACGCTGGCCTCCCGTGGCCGTAACGCGGCCGTAACGCGGCCGTAACGTCGCCGTCACGGCCGCCACGCGACACGCCTCGTCACGTGACGGCTGGAGGAGCGGCGACCGACGGCGGCTGTGACGTGCAGGCGCTGATTAAATGACTGGCTCGCTAATTGTTGGCGCCGTGACAGGCCGAGGCACCCCGCCGCGCCGCCGCACGCCCCGCCGGGCCGCCCCACGCCGCACCGCGCCGTCCGTCGCAAGGTTCACTGCCGGCTGTGCGCCGTTGTTTTGCCACGCGGGCCGGGGATGCTAGTTGTTTGTTTGTGTGTCAGTGATGTGTGTGGCGGCATTTGGTGGAGTTTTACCCGACTGGTAGGAGGATAGCATTGGGGATCTGACAATGAACTATGGCGGCACGACGGTTTCGATGTTTAGGTATTAGATATGTTGTACATATTCGCCATCGTATCATCAACTGACTGTCTGCGTTGAAGGTTGCATGCGACTTTCATCAATTACTTACCTACAATTTAAACTTGTAAGGCATCACACGTTGATTATTTTATGACGGTGTGAGTTCAGTTACGTCGCAGCGGATCTGTATACTTTCAGCATCGACCGCGGTGAGCGCTGGGCCTCACTTCACATCGTCATAAGCCGCTATACCAGTCCCATATAAGCATTGGCTGCAGTAACCTGGCTGGTGACCCGTCCCTTGAAGTGATCCGGGTCCATGTATCTGCCTTGCCTTTTTAAATGTTGGTAGATGAGAGACCTACAGTCTATTCTTCATACCCAACGCTAGCAATTATGCATGCATATAATCCGAGTCTTAATGCTCCAACAGATACATGCCGCATAACTCAGCATGGTCATTCCCCTCCTCCCCACTCCCTCATCTCCCGCTCTCTCCGCCACCCTTGACGTCACACGGATACCCCTGTCGACAGCGTTTCATGATGACGACATCGCTGACGACCTGGCCTGCGTCATGAAGATCCACCGGGAGCACCAGCGGCTGCAAGGAAACGGCTTCCTCGCCTGGTAAGTGCAGGGCTTACGGTACAGGAGATACATCTATTCTGTATGGCTGCAGTAGCTCCTTGGGATATCCTCGCAGAACGACTTCTGGATGGTATGTCTCGTCTGGGGGTTTGTCTCGTTTGAACAGTCTCGCTGCCCCCAGCCCGCTGGCTCAGCGGGTCGCTAACTCGCTAGCTGGCTGGCTCAGCGGGTCGCTAACTCGCTATCTCGCTACCTGGCTGACTCGGGGACGCATCGCAGTAGCGGCGAACCGAGTGTCGCTTTACGACGTTTAGCTAAGGTCTCCAACACGTCCCGGTTCCCACCCACGCACACGCCAGGACCGGGCTGAAAGCGCCTCTGACAGCTCACGAGCGTCGTTAACCGAAACGAACGATCGCTGCACACTAAGTGACCGATTAACGTATTAGCGCAAATTACTTTTACAACCGGTGCGAATTACGTTTATGGCTAGTGCATCTTGGTGTAAGTGGACACCACGAGTCTAACACAGCAGGACGTGTAATCCGCAAACCCGAGTTGATTCGCGTCGCTACCAGAGCCTTCACCCTCTGACTGTGGGACGATTTCAGGGTCTGACTGTGGGACGATTTCAGGGTGGCCTGGAAGCAGCACTGCCAGCATTCGGATCTCTCGTCCTACGTCTCTGGTTGTGATCGAGCGACCACCACCACCACCCAGCGGCCAACCACCACCACCACCACCACCACCACCACCACGCGGCGACCGACCACCACCAGCCGCAGACCTTCCGTACAGGACTACTACCAGAAACCGAGCAAGACCAATGCGCACACGCACTTCAACAACTTGGCGCCCCTCGCCAACCTGCTGCTGCGCGGTGGACGGCCTCAGAAAGGTAGACTTCAGCCGTATGTGAGGGGCCATTCAGGTGCAGCGGAAGGTCGGAAGAGTCTCAGACCAGCCCAGTCCGTCTCGCTGGTGTATGCCTCCTCTCGAACCCAATCTTCCTTCTCCTCCAACAACCCCTTTAGTCAGAATGTGTTCCTGAAGTGGACAGGTGACCCTGGTGGCGCAGTAGGGGACCGACCTCATCCGTTCAGTGATAACGTGTTCCTCTCCGGCGACTTGGCTCCAGCGAAACATCCCTTTCCAAATAATATGTTCCTGAATGGTGCGGATTTTGACGGGCCTGACAACCACCAAGCTGCTACCACGAGAAGGCCCACACTTGTCCCCGCTACTTCCCGTCGACCTCTGATCCAGGGGCTTATCCCCCTCTGGTCCGCTACCACTGGTCGACCCTCTGACGCTGCCGGTCGTCCTATCACTACTCGTAGGCCTAAAATTACTCGCCCTAAGACTACTCGTAGGCCCAGCACTACTCGTCGTCCTAAGACCACTCGTCGGCCTACCACCACTCGTCAGCCCTCCAGTACTCGTAGGCCGAAAACCACCCGAAAGCCTGTCCCTACTCGTCGTCCCAGCACTACTCGTCGACCTAAAACAACGCGTAGGCCTAAAACCACCCGTCGGCCTTACACTACACGTAGGCCTAAAACTACCCGTCGGCCTAACACTACCCGAAGGCCTAGCACTACTCGTAGGCCTAAAACCACCCGTCGGCCTTTCGCTACACGTAGGCCTAACACTACACGTAGGCCTAAAACTACTCGTAGGCCTAACACTACTCGTAGGCCTAAACCCACCCGTCGGCCTAACACTACCCGAAGGCCTAGCACTACTCGTAGGCCTAAAACCACCCGTCGGCCTTTCACTACACGTAGGCCTAACACTTCTCGTAGGCCTAAAACCACCCGAAGGCCTAGCACTACTCGTAGGCCTAAAACCACCCGTCGGCCTTTCACCACTCATCGGTCTACCAATAGTAAATGGATCCACCTCTGGCCTGTTACCACAAAGAGGCCAAGTTACCGTCCGGGGGCGGTACATGCCTGGATCACCCCCTCCACTACCTACAGACCGTCGATATTCGACAAAAATGGTAACCTCAGAGTGACCCCGAAGCCCTGGCCGGGTCGCTAGTGAGCCAGTGTGATCTCCGGGGTCAACCAGCGGGGCATTTAGAGCGTAATTTGGACATCGCAACACCTCATCATTCATCACATGCGAGGTAAAACGGGTTGTATTGGACTTAGACTTGGACGTAGACGTGTAGTCTTAAATGTTCGCTAGTGGTAGTTGCACTGATTGTTGATTTACGTTCGCTCTTCTCTGCTACCTATCTGTTCTAAATGGTGATACAAAATGAAGATAATAATTTTGCCTTGTAAGTCGTGTTCCTGATGAAGCAATACATACCATTGGCTTGCAAATGTGTTTAGTGAGATGTCCGTCGACAATTTGTTACATAGTTCTGTGCATTCATTGGTAGCTTAGAATGTCATACCGTCGCCATCATGTGCTGATGATGCTGTTCTATTGAAAACATAATGGCATTAGACTCAATAGTGCATTTCCCCCATTGCATTTGACTCAGCTATGCATTACACTCTGTTGATTATAATGTCGATTGGTTCTCGGGCATTAGATATGATGATCAGCATATTAACATTGCGTTCGATGTTATACATATGTGTAAAACGTCTTGTTGAAGCGGGTACCTTATAACATAGATTCATGACAGTATGCATCTGCTTTGCTCATAAAGCTTTGCATCTGCTTTGCTCGTTTGACTGTCTAGGTGAGCTTCATAATAAACGCTGCCAAAGCTCCGGTGTTGACATTTCAAGTTCATGACTTTGGTTCAATAAAGCAGCGCATAATACAGTGAGCCGTGAACAGAGCGAATGTATGTACAGTCTGTTTAATATGTATGTTCTCTTTTTTAGCTTCTAAAACACATCTAATTTCACTTCTGTGTACATGAAGGACTGATTTAAGGGAACATGGGTACCCACCTAGGTGGGTACCACATGTTCCCTTATATCAGTCCTTCTTGTACACAGAAGTGAAATTAGATGAGTTTTAGAAACTAAACAACGGAAGATACATACTATACCGGCTGTACAGTGTACATACATACGAACGTATTTAGCGTCACTGCTGGAATAACCTCCCACATCGCTGCTGTTTCAGTGTGAATGGTCACCGAAGTGAGAGTCTGCCAGTCGTCGCTTGCCTCGTCGTCGCTTCTGCGTGCCATCGCTTGCCTCGCCGCCTCTGCCAGCCATCGCTTGCTTCACCCCGCTTAAGCCTCCCGTCCGAATCAAGCTCCGATTCTACCTGAGCGCCATGCTTCTGGATGCCCTGTCCCTCTGAAACCCCATCCCTTTCCAACCCCTGTCCAGTCGAGTATCCAGTCCAGTCTAGTGTCCAGTCTTACCCTATCTTACAAGAGTCTCTCCCTTTATCTTACCACCCTTCTACTCTCTCCCTTTCTCCCTTTTCTGCCACCCGCCCACCCTCACCTCTCTCTCTCCCTGTCCTGCCCCTGTCCTCACCCTCACCTCTCTCATTTTTCTACCACCCTTCCGTACCTCACCCGTGCCTATTTCTCTATTCCGCTGCCCCCTCTCTCTCTCCCCACTCTGCTGCCCCTCTCTCCCCGCTCTGCTGCCCCTCTCTCCCCGCTCTGCTGCCCCTCTCCCCCCGCTCTGCTGTCTCGGCCGCTGCCGAGCGATGTCCGGCCTCTCTGTCTACACAGCGCAATTACGCGCGGCACATGTCTGCCGAGCTGGACAGCCGTGTCGCTGGCGGCGGCTGGCAACCGTCAGAGGAGAGAGGATGGGCGACGTCATTTGACCGGACTGGACGCCGCCGACCGACGCCGGACCGACGGCAGACATGGCACGAGGCAGAGACGGGAGAGATGTTAGAGAGGGCAGTAACGGCAAAGACGGCAGAGACGGCAGAGATGACATGAGGTAGAGATGCCATGAGGCAGAGATAGTAGAGAGGGCGGAGACGGCAGAGAC
>JARFNR010161022.1:0-11256 GCA_030323935.1 Semibalanus cariosus
GGTTTTGGGACAATATGCTTATTTTTGGTGATAAGTGTAACAAATACCATCAATATAGTTATAAATCGATTTCTTCTTTGGATGAATGTTAACAGTACTGAATGCCTGAGAGCATCGCAAACAACTCTACTTAAATTTGTCAAATTTCTATCTACAAATCATTTTTTCAGTGATATTTTTTTAATTTAAATAATTATGATTTTTTTCCATTCAATAACAATTTTTAAAGTCTTGTTTGCTGGTCTGCTCTTCCTGAGGCTTAAGTGGCGCAGAAAAGACAAAACTTGTCCCTTGAAAAATTATCTGTCGTACTTGAAAAATATTTTTTGGTTGTGTGTCTGTGTTTTTTTTGGGTGTTTGGTGTTGCAATAATGCCTATTACTTTGGATACCTATCTCCCTTCGGAAGAGGAATTGACAGTTCCAGAGCTGGAAATCGGATATCCTGCTCTGAAAGCCGGATCCTTCCACCTGGGAAAGTACTGCGAAGCTCAGCGAGATGTAAGTACTGTGCGCTATAAGTGAGAATACACTTGTATGCTATGAATGGGGCAAAAACTATAACATTGGACACATAAAATAATGGACATTTCATGCTATTGGTAGTGCATACACCATTAAACACCAATGTACAACTATTAACATGAAGATTCTGTATTTGATTTATCCCCCCTATATCTTAAGCAATGCAATTTGTAACATTTTATCAGACTCAAAACATGTGGTTTGTTGCATAAGTGATTCTGCATCATACTCAAAAATAACTCATACACTACTCAAATACAACACATTTTTTACACAGATTATGATGAATTAGGGTATACCGCTTTAACACTGGGCATGTCCTAACACAAAACTTGTTATGCTATAGGCCATATAGTGTGTCATAATTGTCTCAATCACCAATAGCATGAATAGTCTGATGTTAGGATGTGTCTGGTATCAGGCGCAGATCCAGAAGTCTTCCTGGGAGGGGGTGCGTTAATAGGTGTGATGTTTATGGCCTGTCAAGATGTAGGGGTACAAGCATCTTTGTCTGTATGTTTAAATATCCAGTATTTTTAAAACAAAAAGTGTGATTATGAGGCACGTTGCACCAATTTGTGAATATTTGACTGATTTTCTTTGAATTCTTCAACCTTTAGGGGAGGACGTGCTCCCCAACGCCACCCCCTATATCTATTCCTGGGTATTATGGTTGTTAACCCTATACAGGTTAATGAAGGAAGTTAACACCACACACCAATGTGTGCTGCTTGCGTGCTTGGCCTCTCTGCAAATGACACTGAAATATTCAAGACACGAATGCATTTGCTGCCTTGTGATGTTTCCAATGGTACATGAATTGTATCCACCACACCAGCATTTATATAAAAAATTGTTGATTTAGCAAACAACTTCCTTAATTCAACCCCTCAATGGATCTGTAATTTGATTGAAGTCCCTTAGATATGAGAGTTATCAGTTACCTAAGCTTGCCTTGGTAAAGTCCTGCAAGTTTTTAAGAGTATCATTGACTTTCTACTTCTCATATTTAGTTGTGACAAGCTTAATTCAGAACTAGTTGTTTCTGCATGATCTAAGCACTAAGCAGTGTTCACATTCAGTGGGGCTGAAATAAAAATCGTGGGTGTAAAATAGCACCTAACTCTGAAAATAGATCAATCCTTAGCCCGAAAACAAATACATTTTACATCATCATTTTGGCCACAAATGTGATGTTCCCACATTTCACTTTTTTCCCAGGCTACTCTGACCTTTTAATCGAAATATTTACATCTTACACTGGCTCTTCTCAGATATTTTTTGTTACATCAACACCCAACGCAAAATGAATTTGGACACACTGTTCACATCCCATTCAGTGCAGTCAGTGCACTCAGTTACTCAGTTCAGAAAAGCTGAACACTGGATTAAAAACAATTTGAATAATTTATCTGTATATTTATATTAGCTGTTTTTACACAGTGGAAAGCTTTAAAACCTGCAAATCATGGTAAATGTTGCAATGTCTCGGATGCAAAGACCTGAAGTTGGATGGTTAGGCATGCTCGCGCCGTGCCAGAGGGGCGTTTGGCGTTTGGACGCCCCCTGAGGTTTTTCGAGGATAGCGGAAAAACGGCACACCGCCGCCGTTTTTGGCGAAGGTGTTCGGGCATCATTTACCTGCATATTCGCATTGTGTGTAATTCTTGATTTCGGGTCATCTCGGTTCAGGTCACCAGGCCAGGTCATGTGACCCAACCTCCAAACAAGTTTGCCGTCGTACCACGGCCACAGTTTTATGCCGATTGGTTTCAAACTTACTCGATTTAATTAGACCTTAAGTACCTACATATTCGTATATCTCGGATTATTTTATATCGATTATCTAAGGCCAGGTCAATTTCGTGACCTCCCCATTATAAGTAAATGGGAAAATGCACAAATGCTTCCTGTTAAGAGAATATGCAATAGATCAGGTCGGTTCTTTCAGACTGGCGCCATATAGCCTTGTAGCTGCGGCGCCATTAAACCCAAATCATCATCATCATCATCAGTTCTTTCAGAATCATGTTATTTTAGCTCATTCTTGATAATGAAGATTCAATTGCTGCTCAGTGACCTCTGCAAGGTTAGCTGAGGTTATCTGAGGTCACCAGCTCTTTTGTTGTCAATAACTCTTGATATAATAAAGATAGAGACGTGCGAATGACACCACTGTGTTCGTCTTGTCGCGTCTCCCCATATGCAATATGACCTACCTGGGTCACCAAATAACCTTGACCTGAGGTCAAATTTTGAAGTTGACCTAACCAGGTTACCATTACTATATTTCGAAGCGCATTGAGGAGACAAACACGATTGTGCTAATATTACTGATATATGGTCAACCAATAAAACAATAATTTCTTGAAAAAAAACACTGTTAGGAAAAAATGCCCTCGTGACCTTTAATGACCTCTGGAGCCTTAACTGCTGACCTGAGCTAAAAATTGAGGACACCAACGGCGATTGCAATTTTCATGAGCTTTCGATTTTTTTCTCGTTTGTTCCTAGATATCATAGTTCCCGAGATATTTGGGGGTTTCTGGCAAGGTTCATATAGATAGGGTTGGGTTATTACTCACGTGATCAAAATGGGCACCGAAAGTAGGGGATCTAAACTGAAGAACGTCTGAACATCTCAAGGCCAGTAGCACACTATATGCCCGTAGCTGAAAAAAACAATCCATAACTGATCGTATTTAGATAAAATGAAGAAGAATAATCAAACAGCCTGCCATATGACAAAATCAAACATTAATTCTTGAGATATTAATTTTGTATCAATATGTAATTAATGCGTATACAAGACAACACATTTCGTGGCAAACTTTCCCTTCTTAACGAGGTATATTTAAGTTATTGAATCACAATATAAACACATTTAAAGTACCTACCATGCAATGCATTTACAATTACTAACTTGGAATGGTCGGATCGTTTATTTGCGCCAGTTTTGTCACGGCTGAATGTTGAGGCTCACAACTTCCCACGAAAGAAGGTGCACAAATCATACATTTTTTTACTCAATAGATAGCTCATCTTATTTTTCTTAGCGTGAAATAGAACGAAACTGAAATCCCAGTATAAAAATAATGAAAATATGATTAGTTCCGCGACCATAAAAATCGTCGTAGCCGTTGCGTGTTAACTCAAAAAAAGAAAACACTGTAAACATCCCAGGCCGAAAAGGTAGTTACATGATTTCTCACACCTGGTTTCTGGAGCAAAGTCCTATGCTTGGAAAATTTGACCTTTGATGACCTCGGGTGACCTAAATATTGAGCTGAGTAAAAAAAATCCCGACGTAACTTCGAATGTCCTTCTTAACAACTTTCGAACGCTGTTTTCCTCATCTTTCGAGTTAGTGGGGGGTCATTTTGACCCTTCACTAGGGCGAAGTTGTCTCAGAGGCCCACCGGGGGCCATGGTTAAGTTAACCATTTCAATGTCAGAAATCATATCCATCCATCCATCTCTCTGATTCCCTTTTGCTTGGAATTGTCTTATTGTCTTGTCTTATGCCTCAACGTAAAACTAGTGTTGTTGGGCGTGGGCTCTGGCATATCAACTAGGGTTGAAGTTTTTGTTGGGTATAGACTTGAACTTAATTCTGCTTCAGCGGAATCGATTCCAATTCCATACCAAGCCACATGGGTCTGATTCCGATTCCGACCCCTCAGTCCTCATTGTCTTTTACTTGCGGAATCGATTCCGAATCAGATCCAGGACACCCTGAAAGCTTGATTCCAAATCTGATTCAATTGATCCAAATTTGAATGTTTTTATATGTTCGTTACATTGCATTCAAAATAGTTTAGTGCGATCCGAGGTATGTTTGAAGGGGTTTAAGTCTGCTCTTAATGACTGAATTTCAGATTTATACCCTGTGTTTAATGTAGAACATCTATCCTATTATCTGAAGAAGTTGTATTAAACGACAAAATGTTGGTGGTCTTCATAGAGAACATATTCCTGTCCAGGGGTGCAACCAGGGGGAAGAGGGGGCACGTGCCCGCCATTGGGCCGACTTTCACACTACAAAATTATCGGTGACGTCCCGGTTTGCGACTATTTAGGGGCCCTGCAAAATATAGTGGCCTAAATCCGAAGTGATTTTTTTCGCGTCATTTTTTTTCCTTTTTTTTGGGGGGGGGGGGGCTTTGCCGAGGGGGCCCTGGGGGTGCCGTGCCGCCCCCCCCTGCCGAAGGTCAGGCTGCGCTCCTGCTCCTGTCTCAAGATCTCCCATTGTGAGTTGGGTACCATTTTTGTTGTTGTAAATCGGCATATATAACGTATCATCATTTTCTGGATACTTGCAGTGGAAAATTGTTCTGAACAAACACATAAGCATAATTATTTGATTTTTAGGGCTCTAGAGTCTAGTTTTGAGCTTGGACTAAATTTTCTAATACAAATCCAACGAGCCGGCGCCTTGACTGAATCTAAGCCGGGAGGCTTTGGCGTTGGATAGGTGGCTGGCATGCCAAATCTACTCCGCAGTCAGCACCTACCTGTCCACGGTAAACGGTGGTGTTCTGTTCGCAGTGTGCGACAAATGTGCCCTGTTTTACACTGTCAAGTCCAGGCTGTGACGTGTTTGGTGACATGCCGTTCACCATAGCATTGACATTGCGATGCGCGGTTTTCGCTTTTAGGATTGTTGTATCTCTTTTTGGAAACATAATTAGTTAAATAGGATTATCAAGAGTCTCTAATTTCGGTACGGACGCAGGAACCGCGAACTTATTGAATTACCCCAAATTTTGTAATTGAACGGCAAATTGTATTCACTTTGTACTATTCCCAAAAATGTTTCACAAGTACAGCTAAGCTTTTAGTGAGCAGCATGCATGACTTCATTGTTTGTATTCCTGGCCGACAACCACCTGACCCCCGCTGCTTCATTGTTTGTATTCCCGGCCGACAACCACCTGACCCCTGCTGCTGCAGTTTCTGGCCGTACCGTTGTGGCCGGTGCGACCGTTAGAAGACCGTGGCGGGGACTTAGGATCGTCACGAAAGAATGGGCCCAACGAAGCTTAGATACGTTTTGAGAGAAACCCAATACCCCTCTACAAAATTGCTTGCAGCTATGAGCTCTTCTCGTCCTAGTGCACATCTCGCTCTCTCAAATTTTCCTCGTTTCACAACCAAATATTTTAGCAGGAATTCTAACCAAAAAGTAGAGGCTACCCCCTCCCCCCTGACTTCCTCGTTCCTACGCCTATAAAAATGCCTATAAAAATACAAAAAAATACAATAATAAAAATATAGACGCCTATAAAAATTTATATAAAAATATAAAAAAAATGGTCGGTGGTGTCGGTGTGTCCTGTTATTCTCGTTACTGCGGTGTCCGTATCCGGTCCAGCTGCGGCCGCCGACTTCCGTTCTGCCGCCGGACGCTGCAGTCCGCGGAGCTGGAATCCCCACAGGAAGGAGGAAGTGGACTGACGGGCTTCCTTCCTCCTGTCTCGCGAGGCAGGCCAGCAGACGGCCGTGTGTTGTCCTATTCCCTGCCTCGTGATATTTCCTAGCAGGCGGTCGGACCGTCCTATCCGCCGTCTCACGGGATGTCCTGGCAGACAGCCATGCCGCCCCGCTCCGACCTGTCTGCGGCTGGTGGAACTTTCCCTGGGTAGTGGCAGACGGTCTCTGTGCACGGTACAGTTTCGCTAGAATGGGCCGTCCCGTGTGACGCTCTCGCTCGCTCCTGACTCCCGACCGCTGCCCTGCTATGTCAGTCGGATCTGCGCATTTGCCGAACAAACGGGTGTGGAATGTGCCCTGTGCAGCAGGAGCCATTTCAGTCAATGCTGACAACGAACATAAATGCTGCAGTTAGTTTTCTGAACATGAACATGTTCTGGGTTTTCCTTGTGGTTGAGATCACCACAATATTCTCTAGACATGTCGCAGCGAACTGGATAATGCTCCCTGACTGGACCTGGACCCGACCTGATGGGATGCTGCTTTCTCCTTTGCTGCAATAATGCATGTTGCATTCGTTTTGAGTCGGATCCATTCACATAGTTTTGCTTCAGAGGTACGGTTGCACAGCACTGGCGGATCCAGAACGTGGGCTGCAGGCGATTTGGGGGGGCTAAATTAAAAACAAAAGTTTCAAGAAATTTGGAAAACTCATTGGATTTGGCTTCCTTGTACCTTATTGAACGGTTTAAAACAAACATGCCTTAGTAAAAGTTTATTAGATTTCCTTCTACATCGGAAAATGTGTCAAATTTCGCCGATTTTAGGCGATTTGGGGCGGGGGCTAAAGCCCCTGCTGCCCCTGTTGGATCCGCTAGTGCTGCACAGTGCACACTGCACATGCAGCTCCGCTACGCCCCGAATCTGATTTTATTTTGGGATTTTCAATTGGATCACCCACAGTGTGCCTCATGTGCCAGGTAGTCATAGTACGTCGCCAACCAGCTGTGGCCTGCGACGAAGGCAAAATCAGGGCACTAAAACACAAAATCATCATCGGACAGACGGGTAACTACAACCACATAGGGCAGAACATTTCAGCAGGGTTTCGCAAACAGGCATTGCGTTACAGTATTACTGTGCAGATGCCGGATGCCGCTTCCATGTCTGCTGTCACCTACGGTCGCTGAACGAGCACACTCGTGTTAGATAGCAGTGTATGCTGGCACATGAATTGATTATATATGGTTTCAATGTGCGTTGATGGAAGTGACGTGTTGTGTTGTAAAACGTATTTTTCCAGTTATGACTCAGGGGTTCACTTCCTTTCTTCGCATTAAGTGATTCAGCGACTACTCCAGTGAATCATTTCCGCATCTGTCATATTTTGTGGTAAAAATAGTTCGTCAGTTCCCGCATGTATTGTACAAAATTTCGAAGCATACATAGCACCTTGAAAACGGCTACACAAAACGATAGCTTGGAACGAAATTCATAGCGGTCCTATCCTAACTTGAGTCCCGTCACCGTATCTATTCGCCCTCTCACACAGTGCCCAATCACCCTTTCTTCCGTCACCAAGGTCATCTTGAGCGTTCTTGTTTGACACCATTATTGCTACCGGGTGCTTGTTTCATCATCGTCATCAACGTACTTTGTCATATTTTGCTCTCTCTCCCTCTCTCTCTTTTGTTCCTTGTCCTCTGCTGGATTTGAGTACAATCGTTTTCGGTATGTTTCGTGCATTGATGCATTCTTTCCTTGATTAAGCTGAGCATAAAGGCGAAATCGATGAGGAACTTGGTCTATTTAGTGGCGAAGAATCATAAGTCTTCTAACAAACCACGAATGATAAGGCACAAATGACCACATATCACACTGTTCTTCAAGCTTCCTTGAAACTGCAATGGTTACAAATGAGAATGAGGCGATGACGACGAGCACATATCAGTAACGGCAAGTAACAAATATCCAAAGTACGCGTGCTAATGCACCAAACAAGGCACAGCACAGACATTCACATCTCACACACTTGCAGGCACGTGAAAATATCACCATAGCTAAAATATCTACTGACACAACCATGTGGATTTTGATTTACTACGCGTATCGCGTGGGCTGCACGCCCGCAAGTTACAGGCACTGAGCGCCCTGAAGGCGAAGCGTCTTGCACCGAAGTCTAGCAGCACCCGAAACACGGCAGGTTGGTCGAACAATATCACTGTTGGCGGTGTGTCGTGACGGTCCCCGGGACGTGACGGTCCCTGGGACGTGACGGTCCCCGGGGCTGACGTTCCCCGGGACGATTAGCGTGACTAGTGGGGTGGGGGGTGGGGGGGGGGGGCACACGGCGGGGCAACAGTATGGAGCGACTGAGCGCTGAGTGCGGGTGAATCGGGGCAATCCAGAGTGACCTTCCGGGCCATCCAGAGTGACCTTCCGGGCCATCCAGAGTGACCTTCCGGGCCGTCCAGAGTGACCTTCCGGAGGTCGCTCAGGACCAGCTGAAGGTACTCAGGACCGGTTATAATTGGACCTCGCAGAGACTGACGCCCGGTCCCGGGGCGTCACCGCGACCCTCGGGCCACTCTGTACCTGCAGCAGATCTGCTATCAGACGGCGATGGTTGGCTGGTTGGCGGGTCTACCTCGCGTTAGTTAGTCGTCTGCTCTTCAGACGGCCAGACCGGTGGCGGTGGCGGCGGCTAGCAGCAGCGTCAGCACGCCGGCGACGGCCGAGGTGGCGCCGCTCTTCTTGTCCGACACGGTCTTGGTCTCCTCCTGGGTCTTGGCCTCCTCGCACTCAAAGTCGGCCGTGTAGGCGGTGAGCCGGTACTGGTCCAACTTCTGGTCGCCCTCCACGCACTTGCTGGTGCGGTACAGCTCTCCGTAAACATCCTCCAGCTGGAAGAGGCCGTCGTAGTCCTGCGCGGCGTCGTCTTCCTGGGCAGCGTTTTCGGCTTCCTTCTCCTTGGCAATCAGGAACGCCTCCTCGCCGACGCGCACCAGCTCCTTAAGCTCTTCGCAACGGCACGAAAATCGGTTACCGTAGACGCGGTAGAGGGCATCCTGGCCATCCCGCTCGTCGGCTGGCGTCAGGAAGCGACCGTAGCTGCCGTTGGCGGCCGCGCGCAGCGTGTTGCCGCTGAACGTGAAGGCGTGCTCGGCCGCGCCAAGGGCGGGTGCGAAGCCGCGCAGGTCCACGGCATTCAGCCGGATGAACTCGTCGAAGACAGTCGGGCCGAGCCGACCGATCTCGTTTCCGGTGACGGCGGCGGTGGTAAAATCTATCCGCAGCGGCGCCATCAGGCTGCCGAGCGTGTTGTTGACCAGCTCGAACTTGTCCAGGGTCATCTGCACATCCTCGGAGTCCATCTCCTGGATGGTGTTGCGCGCAATCATCAAGTTGTTGGTGTCGGTCGAGTGCGCGTTGTTGCGCACGTTGATGCGCAGCGCGTCCACCCGCTTGATGGTGTTGTCGACGATCTTGACGGAGAGCACGTCACCGACGTCGATGCTGAGCGCTTTCAGCGTGCAGTCGGCGACGGTAACGTTGTCGGCCTTGCCGAATTTGAGGCTGACGTCCTCCACGTCGCTGTTGACGAGGCGCAGCGATGCCACGTCGGCGCCGGCGGCGAAGCTGTCGAGCCACAGCTGGCCGGCTCCGAGCTCGGTGAACTCGAGCTGCTGCAGCCGCGTCACCTGGTTGAGAGCCTGCGGGTCCATCTGCAGGTCGGACACGCGCTGCACGGTCACGCGCCGCAGCGGGTCGTTCTTGGTGTACAGCGAGTTATTCTGAAGCTCCAGCTGCGCGATGTCGCTCAGCTCCAGGTCTGTCAGCGAGACGGCGTTGGAGAGGGCTTTCGAAACGAGGCTGACCTGGTTGCAGTTGCGCACACGCAGACTGCGCGTGCGATCCGACAGGTAGGCTTGGCTTAGCTCTCCCAGCATCAGTGGCTGAAACGCAGGCAGGGTAAGAGGTCAGACGGCGAAACGGACACAAGCGCGGTACCGAGGTCAGCTGTAAGGCATTTGTTAACATCATCATGTCAATTGCTGCTAAACAGGTTTTCAGTCGTCGGCTCAACCGTTACTTTTTTAAAGGATGTTCGAGCGTGCCTGGCAGGTGGCAAATGTGCCGCAGGAGTTGCGCTCCCGGCCGGCGCTGGAGTTTGCAACGGCTGTGAAAGTTGCACAATCCGCCGGCTCTCAAGGCCATTCTCTGTTTGCGCCCAAACCCGTTTTTAACAACATTTAAACTGGAGCTTGCTCTGTATACCACAAAGTTACGCAAGTCTTGGACTCTTGACGCGGCTTTGAGGAAGACTGCCTGGAGAAACGAATGCGCATACCTTGCCACATGATCCCGGCAGAAACGGACAGCTTCACGCCTCGTCTGCGGCGGCCGTTATCTGCAGACAACATGGCGGCGTCTGTGCCGGCCGGCGTCTACTGCGCAGTTCCTGGCCGCCCCCGTCCCGTGGCCGGTGTACCGCCCCTCAGACACTCACCTCTGCACCGCCGGCGTTGCTGCAGTCACAGGTCACCAGCTCAAAGCCATCCTTGTCCTCGCATGAGCACTCGTCCCTGGCGCAGATGAACTTGACCTGTGGCTCTCCGCCGCCGGCTTGGGGTGCGGCGGCCGCCATCGCCGCGGCGGCACTCAGCACCAGCAGGTATCCAACGGGTCTCATCGCTGCTCCGTCTGTCTGTCTCCTCTGATTCCTCCTCGGCGTCTCGCACCACACACACACGGGTCACTGGGCGCGATGCGAGCCGACAGCGGTCACGGGAGCTACAACCGCAGCGGTCGGCCGGTGCTGGCTTTATGGTGCAGGTTGCGGGGGCCGCTCCGTGGAACACTGCGATAGTGATTCAGCGGCGCGCGCTGCCCGACCGCCGCCGGCGCTGCCCGGTGGTGACGTCACGGCGGTACCGACCGAGCGTGCAGCGCCGGCCCTCTCTGGAAACGCGAGGAAGCGGAGATGCGACCGTCCGGCAGTGCGGCTGCACGCCGGCAGGGTGTGCAAAATATCCTAGCGGAGTGATGCGAAAAAGGTCAGTCAGTGGAACGGCGTGCGCCACGCCGAGGTTGTTTCAATATTAGCCGTTGGTATAACCTTGAAGTTCGACAGCCACTCAATAGGTGGGCGCCCATGGCCGGCGCTCGCTGCGTAGTACCGGCCCTGGAACTGGGTGACGTCACTCGGGCGTGACGTCATCCAGGTGTGACGCCACACACAGGTATGACGCCCTGCAGGTGTGACGTCGCCCCGGATTCCACCAATCGGACGCCAGTT
>JARFNR010163244.1:0-13603 GCA_030323935.1 Semibalanus cariosus
TGCGCCGCCAAGAGGCGCGAAATTTGAGGTTTTGGAAGGCTGAAGCACTATTTTGCTATTTGAATTAGACCGTAGGGTTATCACGAGGAAATGAGACTGGAGCAAAAGGAGGTCCAAAAAACATGTTACCCCTTTAGGGCTAAAGGGGCTCTTTCGGAGCCGCTGGTGCCTCCTCCCCATAATCTAAGCCCGCCTTGCCAAAGTGCCCACCCAGTCCAAAATCCTTACGGGAGGCCCTGCCACACCAACATATTGTAGGAGAGTTGCAATTTTGATCATCCAAGGGGCTTTGTTGGGGCCGTGATTACATTTAGACTGTCCGTTTCTATATAACAATTCATTTTTGCACCATTTAAAAGACGAGTCGACGAAATTCGGGAAATCAAAATAAAAAATAAGATGACATCAATGACAATCCACACCAACTTTGAAAACGTTTCTACACCCATGGGTGGTAAGATCCTGTGGATCGTGGATCTTGCAAATTAATTTTGGCGTGGGATATTGTGAATCTTGGATCCCATTTATTGGCCACGGCACATGTCTGGAATGAATACATGAATGCATGAATAGAAAAAAAAGAACACGTATAGCACATTGGAACATTCATGGCTTACATAAAGCTAATGTGTGTCTACCATTCAATGATAGGATTAAATACTTCTTACATCCAAATATGTGTGCTTTGACTTTCAGTTATCTTATTATCTGGGAACATAATATCGACTTAAATTTGCAGGTTTAGGCATCCGTATTTGAACATATCCACCACCTCCAGTATGTTTTCAACTGGAAAGGTAAGCTCTGACGACTTGGATGATAATATTAACGACTAGGGTGGCAATGGCCACCCCGGTAATACCATGCTGAAATAGCCGCTGATTGTGACACTCCTGTATCACAGTGCCATAGTTGGACATTAGAGCTGGTTGACAGGATGGGGAAGTAGCTGCAGTGCCAGTGAGACACGTCTGCTGACTTACGTAACTGCGCAGATAACGTTGCAAGCACTGCAAAAATGTCATATGCGCAGTTAGGGTCAAGTGAGGCTTAATACGGGACTTTTGTGACGGTATTTATATCAGATAACGACCGAGTCAACGCAAGCTGGTATTTAAGCGGCAATCAGTTGTTGTTTTTTGCCTTGAGCGCTCGTAGTATCATGGCGTATATGTAAAAGGATTAGCATGAGAGTCACGTTTGCGGCGGCAGCCGGAGGCCGGCTGGGTGGCCGCCGGGCACCCCGCCGGCCGGTAACCTGCGCCTTGGGCGCCGCAGGTCACCTGATCTGTGGCGAGGTGAAACACTAGGCTGGGTGGACGTGCGACTGCCGATTTAATTTTAATGATTGTTTGTTGAGTGTTGTCTTTTCCAAATACATTTAATTTAACCCTCGCCCTGGTGGTGGTGGTGTGTGTGTGTGTGTGCGGGGGGGGGGGGTATTTTGACCCCCTGAGGTTTTACAGGAATAGCGGGAAAACGGGAAAAATTTGGTACAGCTATTTGGGAATCAATTACCTACATTTTGTGAAAGTTTTGATCTCAGGTCATTTCAGGTCAGGTCACCAGGTCACGTCAAGTGACCTTACCTCCAAAAATGTTTGTGGTCATGCCAAAGCTACAGTCTTTGTTCGAAAGACTTGAAACTTGTAGGATTTGATAAGGTCATAAGTACATACCTACAATTCGTTTATCTCCGATTTTTTTGTATCGTGACCTAGGGTCAGGTCACTTTTCTGACCTCATTATAACCCTTTTCCGTGATGGCGGCCAGAATAACGTAAACGTGCTGGGGGGCAGATTCTCCCCCCCCCCCGCGATCTCAAGAAACACTCAGTCGATTTCGATGGGACAAACATAATGCGATTCATAACAAGATCTTTCTTTTCGGACCCCGAAATTTATTTTTTATCCAAAAATGGGGGACCAGGGGCAAAACATATGAAAATTTGGGATGTTTTTTTAAAGGTCATTGCGTCCATTTGGTTCTGCCGATTGTCATGCCCAAAACGTTTTTGAGCGTCTAATGTACTGGTCTTCAATTTATCACAAGGAAAAGTACCAAAATCAAAAATAATAGGCGTATTCACTATTCAGAGGATGTAAAATGGGGGGATTTTCGGATAATAAATATGTGCTGTTCATGACTGTTTGGGTTGAAATGAACGGCACATGTGGTCATTATTTCCTGTACTTTGTTAAATTTAACGTATTGCGCATAAGCGGATCCAGGTAAACATAGTGGGGGGCACCATGTGCGTAACGCCTTTTATCATCTTACTTATTTGAAGTTGGACCTAATTTGACGGAGGGTATCGCCTCCCATTGTATGTACCTGAGTGCGCCTCTGCCCCAAAATATGTAAAATCCAAGTATTTATGATGTATATTGCAGTGACAACGTTTCTGACGCATTTATTGCACCGCAAACTACGAAGGAAGTATGCGCCGCACAACCGCATTGGTAACACCCTTCCAACATGAGCCTGGCACCGCCTCTGCTAGGCCGATTTTTGTCTCCAAATTTGGAATAACACGCGTAATTCAATTCTAGGAATAGTCACAAAGTTTCAAGACGCTAGGCTTAATGGTTTCGAAGCGGCAAGCGAAAAACCACCGGGAGGGCAGAATCTGCCCCCGCACGGAATAGAGATAAGTGAATGGGAAAATATACAAATGCTTCCTATTCAGAGAATATGCATTGGATCAGGCCAACTCTTTCAGAATCATGTTATTTTGGCTCATTATTGATAAGTTAGGTGCAATTTCTGCTCAGTGACCTCTGCAAGGTCATCTGAGGTCATCTTAGGCCATAAGCACTTTTTTTTTCTAATAACTCTTGATATAATAAAGATAGAGACGTGCGAATGACACCACTGTTTTTGTTTAGTCGAGTCGCGTCGCCCCATATGCAGCATGACCTTCCTTGGTCACCAAATGACCTTGACCTGAGGTCAAATTTTGAAATTGACCATACCACGTCATCTTTAACATGTCTTAAAGCAACTTGACGAGACAAACACGATGGTGTTCATTATTGCCTTATCTGTATGAGGTGAAAAATTATTTGCGAAAAACAGTTTTGCCAAAAATAGCCTTTTTGACATTTGATGACCTCTGGAGCCTAAACTATTGACCTGAGCTAAAATCTGAGGACTCATAGGTGATTGCAGTTTTCAAGACCTTTCGATTGGTTGTATCCGCTTGTTCCTAGCTATCATAGTTCCCAAGATATTTGGGGGTACTCGAAGTGAAGTCCTAAAACTGGACAATTTGACCTTTGATGACCTCTGGTGACCTGAATATTGACCTGACCCAAACATTCCCCCAGCAACTTCGAACGTCCATGTCAAGAGCTTTCGAACGTTTTTTCTGCGTTTTTCTAGCCCCTTTAAAATTCGAGTTAGAGGGGGTCATTTTGACCATGGCGAAGTTGTCTCAGATAGACACCAGGGCGCGGGTCAACAATGTCTGACCCGGTCCGAAGCAAGTCAAATATATTGAATTGGAACGGAAGGCTGATATAAAATATAATTAATAGTAGAGTTTATTAGCAATGAAGTCTTTTGAATCTCCTTGCAACAAACCATTCCTGTGCATTGTTTTCCAAGTAAATGTTGCATCTTTTATTAGGTAGTTCCCTTTGTTGCTCACCATTTTACATGTATAATTAATTATGGAAACATGTGGCTGGACTCTAGAGAACAAGACCTCTAAATACACACACCAGTCTGGCGTGCACCGTACTTTAAAATTATTTAAATCACAATGCAGCCCTCATGCAGGAGTTCTGAAAAGATCTTGCTTGCTGATACGTTTGTCAGATGTCTTATTTCATGTTGTGGGACATTGCAGCCTTCAACGAACTTTTTAATAATTCAGCTGACGGCTCACTGTTAGCCCCACTGGCGGATCGCGTGGGGAAGGGGTCATGGCCCCCAAACCGCCTGAAATCGGCGCAAAATTGACACATTTCCTGATATGAAAGGAAACCTAAGCAACTTTTACTTAGGAAAGTTTGTATTAAATCAGCTATCAATACATAATCAAGCAAAATCCAATGAGTTTTCATAATTGTGTGAGACTTTTGAGGATTCCCCCCAAACACCCGTGCCCCCCTCCCCAAACCAACGTTCTGGATCCGCCAGTGTGTCAACCAGCCCTCAGCATAGGCCAGGCGTTTTCTGTGACAAGAATAGTAATTCTGCCACACGTACAAGGCTAACCACTGGGCTCGCAGAGCACGCTGTGTGTAGTCTTTCCCTAGCGACTGAATGCATGCCTCATTGAAATGCCTTGCAAAAGATATGTTGCTATTCATGTAGCTAAATGTATCTTGCTATCTATGTGGGTACTGTATGCCAAAATCACATTTAATCGGACGATCTTCTTATAGTAATTTCCATGGCGTAATTTTTCTTTCGCTTTCGTAACAGAACATAAAAAAATGTTTTTCGAACAACAAAACTAACATTGTATCCGATAAACTGTCAGTATAATCACTGAACAGAATCAATTTTCCCCTTACCATACATTCGTGCTTGCAGTAGGAACATACATGTCTTTACGGCATGCATTCAATCAATCGACAGGAAAAGACTCCTCGGTGTACTCCGTAACCCCACTGGTTAGCCTTGTAAGGGAGCCGCTGCACCGTGAAATGTGAACCGGTTCTTACCATGGAAAACTAAACGGATGTTGTGCCTCACAACATTTGCATTTCTCAGCAACATACCGCGTAGTGCATGCTTCCTTGCAGCGCTGATTGCGCGAAGGTCACGCGCTATAATATTATCAGTAGCCTCGTTTTCTTGGGTTTTTGGTACCTTTGGTTTCTCAATACTTGTACAATGCAATGTTTAAAAAAGAGAATGTGTCAAAGACCTCAAAACGTTGAGCATCCATCAATGATTTTAGTCAAACTGATGGATTTCTATTTTCGAAACCCGTCGGCCCAATCATCTGAGGGGGCCTGCACAATGCACAGTGACGTGTCCTGCACTCTGCAGGGCTGTGTAATGTCGTGACTAGTTACGTTGCCAAATTAGGAATGTCGTTAGACAGAGATTGAATGGTGTAGTAATCGAGCTCATCAGTTCAGTGCTACAACCGACATTGCAAGGAATAGGTAATAGATATCAATTGTTACCATTTATACCTTTAGCGAACATGTCATTGTTTCGCTAAAGGCTATAAATGGTAGCAATAATAAAACTGCTAATCAGAGTTCTTCACGGGCCGGGCTGGCCCTATGGGCCATGAGCCAGGCCTGGGACGGGCCTCAACTTTAAGGAAATCACCGGGCTCTGAACGGGCCTGGGCTGAGAATGTTGAAGTAATGCGCGCAAGCTCAGGTCATAACTAAAAAAAAACACAGCAACACACTGTTGCTGTGGCTGCGGCTTTTTGTTTTTTGGTTAGCATAGTTAGTTCATTGTTTCACATTTATAGTATACAAATAAATATGCTAGGATAATTATTGCAAATTGTGTGAAAATAATTATATGCTTAATATGATCGGGCCGTACCGGGCCTGGGCCTAAATTTATAAATTTGACCGGGCCTGGTCCGGGCCTGGGTTTGGTGTTCATGGGCCCGGACCGGGCCGGGCTGGGGGTTGGTGAATGGTGGGCCCATGACGAACACTGCAATCAAAGTTAACCGACGCAAATTTGTGTGGGTTAAAATATCTAAGGTATAGTTGCAGTAGCATGGAAGGCTGGTGCGATTTTAGTTGAGGCACCAATATTTTAGTAAACATTACCCAAATGAAGAGAAAAAATAGGAAAGCTTAGTAACACTAGTTTAATTTGAACTTCAGTCGAAAATCTATCAAAACTGTCCAACTTCAATCAAATATATAAAATGACGTGCGTTTCGGAAAGCAGTTTCTAGAACTTCATGAAATCAAACGAGCTGCTTGGTTAACATTTACAAAATTAAGGTTATGTAAGTTTCAGGCCGAATGTCTAATAAATCCTGGTAATTTAAAATGGTATCAGATTAATATAAAATATCTCAACTTGCTTTCTCTCAATTGATCAGTCTTTTTACCAGACGGTGCCTCTCAGTATATCTGTGCTGTGTATGCAAGGGTAGATAAAGCTGACCCAGAAGTTAGCAGCTCCAGCCACTCCAGCAGCCTGCGGCACCACACTTATAACATCGAGTCGGTGATTATTTACGGAGATGAAGCGACGAAGGCGCTTCATCTCGGTAAATAGCGCCGATTCCGTGATTATTTTGCACCAAACCAGTTTTACTTAAATAGATCTGCTTACAGCCGTTCCGACAGAACAGTTATATAACCAGCCCCCACTCCCAGTGCGGAAACCAAGTGAATGTCAGGCTGGACAGCAGGTTCAGAGCACACAACACAACTCAGAACAGTGTAACGCAAAGTAATCAACATGTTGAAACATGCTCGTCTGTCAAACTTTATCTGAAACGTTCATTGAGCCAAGAGCTGTCTAACTTTCAAATAGACTGGCTAGTATGCTTCAGCCATATTGCTAAAAGCAGTATGAGCATTGACAATACACATTAAATTCCAAGGTCATGCGGTAAGAACTCGGTGCGGTAGCTACTCACGTCGCAGCAGGGCATGTCGGGCGAGGCTGGGGCTTTCCATCGTATTTCTCTGTAACAGGAGGAAGACCTGAGGTGAAAAATCAGCAAAACACATCGCTCGAGCACCTCGGCTCGGCTTAGTCGGATATAAACGAACATTACCTGCCAATGACCCCGGACAATGTCACGATTGTGGCTGAAGGGCAGCATCGTGACCCAAGGCGTGATGCAGTGGAGTTTGGAGCCCTTCTCGGTATTAGAATCCCGTAATGGAATGAAGACAGGACGAGAATGGGTGGAAGCGGAAGGGGATATTTTTGGAAACTTGTGTGTATTCATAGTGGGTCATGGTTTATAAACTTACTGCAGAAGCTCTGTTCCAAAGCCCTGACAAGTAATGTTGAAACTTGAAACCCTAGAATGGTTGAAGTTATGTGGTCCATTTGCCCAAAATTCTGGCTTAGTTGGGCGTGAGTTTAAATTCAGGCTGGAAACTGGTGTGTGAAGAAATGATATACGCATCAAAGTTGCGGTTTATTCAATAATATGATCAGGAATAGAACGTTTAAATAGCTCTTGAAAACGTTTAACCCACAGAACTCGAATGCATCAATAACTATGTGGCTTGTTACAGTAGGTATTTACTATTTGCTTAGTCAAGTGAGGTATGCTACAATCATAATTTACTATGGTAACAAAAACAAAAAAGCGGTTACGTTCGGAGAAACCAGATTAAGTAGACGAGATCGATAATGTCTGATCATCGCCGTTTTGCATTAACTGCGCTAAAACGTGCAGACTCCATTGTGTATAATAAATCATTCTACATTAGTGTGACCTTTAAGTTCCGTGTCTGATCAAATGTACCTATCTCAGGGATCGGTTCTTATATGTATCTTCAAGTGCGTGCACATTTGTGTCTATTTTTAGGTACGCGTGCGTGCTTATTCTTGCAAAGCATGGTTATTATTTCAACTTCGAGGCCCTTTTGTTCATAGCAACCAGAGCGTGACATGATAATTAGACTTTACCGTGTTAATTAGCTTCGTATTCTACGACCTTCACTCCCGTTACTGAATATACCAATGTATGTCATCAAGAATGCTTAGCTCTAACGTGAAGATTGCTTCTACATCAGCCATCATAAGAGAAACGTGCAGCTTTCTTCTACACAGAGATGTCCCTTAGTCGGTAAAATCGCATATCGTGCACAGTTTCTCAGATCATCATCGGCTATAAAACGCATGAAGCAAATTCTAGTCAGCCAGTGCTTGCGTTTTTTACTGACCATACCATTCCGATGGACTGATGGAATTGCGATTGGCTTAAATGACCGCATGCAAACATTTCGGGTCCGTCCTGACTCCTGAAGCCTCCTGCGCGGCCTCCCATCCCATCAGCGCGCGGCTCGCGCCACCTACAGACAGTGCTGCCTCCAGGCGGCGGCCGGCGGAAACTCTGACCCCGATCCTTCCTCACGTCGGACGGGTCGAGTTGCGTGTGGCTGCCGGCGCCTCCGTCAACATGACCCAAAAATACCCGGCTGGCCGACACCAAACCGTTAGGTCGTTCAACCCGCCGCTCCGCCATGGGAGAAACTTTGGCGTTCACGCACAAAAAGGCGCACGCCGCGGCGGCAAAAACCGAGAAACCTGCCCAGCCGCCGGTGATTATGCAAGTTTACGGGCGGAGCGTCTGGGGAGGAGCAGACGGAGCCGCTGGTTACTGACCCCGGTCAGACCGAGTTACTGCCGGGTTACCCTCGGGTTACCGCCCTGTTACCACCTGGTCACCGCCTGGTTACCCTCAGATTATCGTTGAACCAGGTCAGATGAAACGGTTTGTGACTGGGCGGGAACCAAGCCTCCTCGACTTCAGTCCGCACTCAATACCTCCGCAAAGATTGAATTGCGATCCACTGAAGTGCGATCAACACATCACACAAATGATAGAGGGCACGTGCAGAGACATGCACGTGCAGCTCATCCAACCTTTTAGGCCAAATGAGTAGTAGAGCCGTTAGCTCGGCTGAGGTAAATGGTCACAGTGCGTGAGTTGGTAAAACGGGCACTCCATATTTTCCTGTATACTCGCTAAAAAGCACCAAGCTCTAGTGGTCTTTTAAATGCTGGTAACGGTGCTGAATAAAAAGACCTGATAGGGTGATAATCCAATGCACGAGCACCGCTAGGGACAGTTTCAAATTATCTGGCAGAAAGAGATGCCGGATGCTACATTACAAATTCCTAGAACTCCGCTCCTGTTTTGCAAATGAATTCAGAAGTTAGATTTTGCTACAGTATTGATTCTGTTTGAGCAGTGAGGGATGTGATGCATTTTGTTGTTCTAGGAATCACTGCACGTTTGTTGAAATCTCACCATTATTTAATAAGCGTAAAAATGCAAACGTAAGTAGGTACCTTTAACATGAGCAGACTTGTAAACGATTCACGGTGTATCGACTGACGATTCTAGAATCACATCATTTGACGAAGAATCACAGGTGAATCGATTCATTTTACGCAAATATCAATGTGAATCATGAGTTGAATAATTGGCGCTGCGTAGAATCACCAAATGAATCGATTCAAACCAATTGTACGAATGCAAAATATGTAATATCTTCGGCAGATGTTCAAGCCATTTCAAGGTCTTTGTCAATTGCTATCGAGATTTAGCATGGGTAAATATAAACATAAAATGTGTGAGGTAAGTTACGAATCCACTATCTGTCTATAATTGCACGTTGGACCATGAATCAGAATCAGAATCAGACTTCAATCATTGAGCTGAGCCGTGAATCACTGGTGAATCGTTTCACTTTACGCTGAGTGGTAATTTGAATCAGAATTGAATCATTAAGGTTTCAGGGGAATCACTGATGAATCGATTCATTAAAAAATAATCGTTTACAAGTCTGACCATGAGTCTCTACATCCTTTTAATTTACAGCACATTTCAGTTGTATACTAGCATTTTCACATAAGGACTTAGGACACAGACTGACAAACGGAGTGGAAGCATCAGGTCCCACCAGCAAGACACCTTAATCGGCGAAAGGCGAGCGAGCCCGTAGAAACCCGATAATTTCTGAGTTACGGAACAGGGGTGTGCACGTGCGTACGTGCAGTGTGACCCAGAGTTTGACTTGCACGACATTGCTAGTAGTGTGGTCTCAAACCAAACACCAAATTTCAGTTTAATCGGTCCAGCCATTTATCAGCTATAACAGGATAACGTTTTCTGACACCCCTGACGCGGAACGTGCCATGCGCTATGCTGACCCCTCACGTGAGACGAAACATGTCAATTACATAATTGATTGAACGGGGCTATCAGATGGCGAAGACTGTTTGACAATCGGATGCGGGATTCTAAAGATATAAAAGCGTTACGATCGGGCCGGGTCGGGTCGAGTCGGGCCGGGTCGGCCGCTTATATGTGAGAAAAATCCGGTATTCAGTGAGGACTCGCGAGCGCTTCGCGCTCGCTTGCATTTTTTTGGACGTGATTACATGCTAATTTGCATAAGAGTACAAAGCTTGTACCATTATATTTCACATTAGAGTACGCCTATTAACAATGGCTATCCGCCGAATGCTTGGAGCAGAAGAGATGACACAGACTGACCTGCCTATCGTCTGTCCACCATGAATGCACTGCAGGTTCTGTGGCGCATCGCGTTTTTGCCATGACATTGTCTAGCGTGTCCCGCTTGGCAGTAATGTAGAGCACATGCGGTTCTCAGCTTAGCAGGGCGGGATTTAAAGAGGGTTCGGGCTTTAAGCTGGAATATTTCTTACCACCCGTACGTTCTACTCGCACAGGGAGTAAAATGATACAACCACAACACTGAACTAAATCGCTAGCGATTTACCAATGAGTGGCATGGATGTGAAACTTTCTTGGCTTTTTTATTTACGTAATTCTTTCAATGTCGGTTCGTGGTGCTCATGATAGTGTATCTCATGACTTTAGACCTTAAACGTGTAGCTGTGTCATTACTCATTAGCATGTTTGGATTCCTACCAATTTCCCGAGGAAGAAATTTACAGACTGTCCCAAAATTGATGAGCGGTTGTTTGTCGCTAAATAAAAATATGTAAGGGTGGTCAATGATCGTTTTCTCATATATCACCCACGGACTCGGAAACACTCCCGCATGCTCTCCTACACCTCGCTCATCAGGTTGTCGAGTGTGTGGGCGTTGGTTATCAGCCTTGCCGTTTGGAGGTTTTGCACCAGGGCCTTTTCTGAGGTACCGGGCGTCATCTTGTTGGGGTCATCCTTGACGATTGCCTACAGATTTTTGATCGGTAACAGATCAAGGTCATTGCCTGTTTAGGCCCCTTCTCTTCAAAGCCCGAAAGAGACTGCGACACATATTCTTGGTCTTCTTGGTCCTGGCGTGATGGTCTAGAGCGCCGTCTTGTTTTTTTTTTTTAAATAAAAATCCCCAAAATGCACCAAAACAATGTCAGTCAGGAGTTTGGCATCGGTTGGCACTTGGCAGACCATTCCCCTTCTTCGCAGCATCGCTGGTGTCTGGCCATTTTCAGCATTTCCTTGGCATAGTAGTCGGCAGTGGCTGTCTGGCCGCGGGGCACGTTATGCGGGCCAGAGAGGCCAGGGGCGGATCTAGGGGGGGGGGGGCATTCCGGCCATGCCCCCCCAAAAAACGTCTGAAATCGGAGCAAAATTGACACATTTCCTGATATAAAAGAAAATTTAAGCAACTTTTAAAGAGGAAAGTTTGTTTTAAATCAGCTATCGATGCATAAGCAAGCGGAATCTGATAAGTTTTCAGAATTATGTGAGACTTTTTGGACTTTGCCCCTCCCCCCAAAAAAAACACCGGTGGCCCCTCCCAAACTACCGTTCTGGATCTGCCCTTGAGAGAGAGGCATCTGTGGCTCGTCATTGCCCAGACGAGGACTTCCAGGAGGCCGCTTGACGGTCTCAGTGATATGCAACTTCTCGCTGTTTTGGGCTCAAACACGGTCGTTTTAGAACCATTAGGTGGATACGATTCACTGGTGACCTGATTTTGGGCCGTGGGGCCTCTGACCATTTAGAACATTGAGGTAATGCGTCGATTTCTTTCCCTCATTCACCATTCCCGTGATGTGGCACGGGCTCTTCGGGTGCCTCCGAGGAAATTACCGCTGCCGTGCTCAATCGGCTAACCTCGGGTCGACCGCTGGGATTCTGTGATCACCCGACACGTGCATATTCCCCACAGCCAGGTTTCGATAACATTCCGTTTGTTCGCCGGTCGGGAGACATGGTTGAAACATGGACACGAACAACCGCTCATCAATTTTTCGACACCCTGTATTCGTCCCATCCCATCTCCCTGCATGTTTGTATTCGATTTACACCCAGCTGGATGCGACTGCTACAGTCCCGATCGGATACAGAAGTAACTATATGCTCACTTCTCTACTGAGGTGCTACTGAGGCGCTACTGAGTATTGAGTACTGAGTACCTACACGGTTACTGTATGAGGTAAACAGCGATTTTCGAAGCGATTTTCGGAAGAGGCTTAAAACCTTGCAGCAAGTTTCGGTAAGCCTGAAACTCTTTCGGTTACAACATATTGCTAATTGTCAGGCAAAAATGTTGGCATTCCAGATTGTGGGACATTCCTCTGAGCTATGACGTCATTGGTAGTAACAATGTTCTACCGGCATCTACCGATAACAATCTGCCGACGGTTATGACAATTGTGAGCGGTATGCTCCACCAAGTCGTCATTGCTAATGGTCAATGGATCCGTCGCTGCCGTGCGAATTACGTAAGCTGTGATTCTTAGGAATAGGGTACCTATATCACATACCACTACTTACCACAGGCCACTTGATAGAGCTGAGTAATAACGTGGTTGTAGTCTGTAACAAGGTTTCATTGAAAATTATATCTATAGTTTGTCGTGCATGCGAACACGTGCTGTGGTACATAAATACCATATAGCAAGCCTTAAATATCAAGGCATGTCTAGCAATAATATTTTTGCACCATTCCAAAAAATAAACAAAACAAACTCGTGCTGGAATTATTTGGGTCGTTTGTTTTCCAGTTTGTATTTAATTCCAGCAATATGTCATATTCGTGACTTTCCACAAAAAATGCCTCTCTATTTTTCCCAATTATTGTCCCAAACGAAAGTTCTCTTTAAATGATGACAAACAATTTATTACAGATTTGGATGCATTTGTGATGCAATACAATTGCATACGTTTGATTACAAATAAAACGAGATGCGGTCTAGGCGTAAGTGATTCTTTGCTTACCGCTTGAAATGGCATAAAGGGTCAATGAGCTAGTACATTGAATGTTCAATGATCACCCGAGTGAATGCAGCAATCACCTCGTTGACGAGGCGGGTTGAAATTGATCAGCATTACGTAAAAGTATTTCTTATATGCCTGGGGTGAAAACAATCCGGACAAAACACAGCGTGTCTGAGCGTCTTGAGAGTACGCCCAGATAAAAGGTAAATAAGATGTCCTCGCTGGTCCAGGCCTGAGCATCAAGGTAAATAGGTATTTTCTGCAGAACACCACACAAGGGATGAAAAACGCTTAAATACAGCACAGTGAACGCAAAAAAGGTGTGGAATGTGGATGGAGATTCGAGGCGATAGGACAAACGTCTAAGACATCTGATATCTGAACTATAATGGCGCACGTGCGCAATAAATATTGACATACACCCCGACACGTGTAAAGCAGCCTGTAGTCGCACCCTAGTCCAGACTAGTTATTGATTCGACTCTGATTTAATCGATTGTAATCGTTTCAATCAAAATTCCTTGAATAAAAAATAAACGATTCACCACCATATGTTGTTATCCACGAATCGTGATTGAATCAAAACCCGCATGGAATCAACACTGATTGAATCAAAAGATTTAACCCGGCATTGACTGGGGTCTGATCTGAACACCATTGACTGGGGGGGGCGTTAAACGCCCCCCTGGTTATCTTCCGAACCACTGATCGTAGCGAGACGCGCAATGCGGCATTCGAAA
>JARFNR010169908.1:0-13535 GCA_030323935.1 Semibalanus cariosus
GACCTGAGGTCAAATTTTGAAGTTGACCTAACCAGGTCACCAGTAACATTTGTCAAAGCGCATTGACGAGACAAACATGATGACGTCACAATTATTGCCTGATCTTAATTAGGTAAAATTTTATTTGCGAAAAACAGCTTTGTCAAAAATAACCTTTTTTACCTTTGATGACCTCTGGAGCCTAAATTATTGACCTGATCTAAAATCTGAGGAAACGTTGGCGATTGCATTTTTCAAGAGTTTTCCAATGCTTCTTCCGTTGTTCCTAGCTATCATTGTTCTTGAGATATTTGTGCGTTTCTGGAGCAAAGTCCTAAAACCGAAAAATCTGACCTCCGATGACCTTTGGTAACCTCAATATTGACCTGACCTAAAAAATGACTGGAATACTTTCGATAGAGCTTGTCTCGATCTATCTAACGCCGTTTTCCGCTTGTCGCTACGTTGCGTGGTTTTCGAGATCTTAGGGAGGGCACAAATCAACCCACCGGCCGTTCGTGGCTGTGCGCATGTTAACCCGCGCTATGCGGGAGGGGGCGCTTGGAGGATACCTCCTATGGCCTTTCGGGAATAGTGGAGAAACGGCGTCGTTTTTGCCTCAATTGCCTACTTCGTGTGAATATTGGTTTTGGGTGGTCATTTGGTCACCACATGATCTTGAATGGTCTTGATTTAAGGTCAACTTTTGAATTTGACTTAACACGATCATCGTGGACCGTGAATATGAATCTAAGCGTTTTGACGAGTCGAACATGATACAATTTTTCCTGATCGATTTTCATGTTTACATTTTTCAAGAGTTGATATTAAAAACAAAGCTTTTGAATTTTGATTGATTTTGCGTGTTTTTTTCTAGCTATCATAGTTTCCGAAATATTTGGAGATTTCTAGGACAAACCACCCACTGCTTTCAAATTTGTCCTTTAATGACCGCTGGTGAACTTAATATTGACCTGAGCCCCAAAAATACATGAATAGTTTCGACATTAATTTTGACGAGCTATCTAACTGTAATTTCGGTTTTCGCCTTTTCCTTCCCCATTGTAGTTGAGCTCGACGGGGCGTTCAGACGCCCCCCCCCCCCTCCTCCCGTTACGGCGAAGGTGGCGCCGAGCAACGGCACGGTGAGGATCAACTTAAGGCTTTTCTGAAAGGGCACTTGCGGACTTGATGAGACTTACAAACTGCCTAAGAGGGCACTTGTCCAGCCTGAGAGAGTCCTTAACCATTCTGGAGAGGACTTGGAATTGCCTAAGAGGGTCTTCGAGCTACCTGAGATTGCCCATTTCTATCCCGGAGGCATTCAACCTTCTAGGAGGGTCCTCAACCTACCTGAGAGGGCCCTCGGGTCGGTCTGAGAAAACCCTCGTCAGACTTGAGAGGGCTCTCCCCACCAGTCAGAGGACCCTTGGCCATTCTGAAGGGTCCTCGTTTAGTCTCGGAGGACCGTCGTCTGACCTGAGAGGGATCTCGTCTAGCCTGGGAATGTCATTGTCTGGCCTGAGACGGTCCCGAGACAGGCTGGGAGGGCCCTCAGCCAGTCTCTAAGCCATTCCTAACCGCCAACTGCGCCTGTTTACGGCCGTCGACCGAAAAGGGCCCAGTTGTCTGTTGGGGAGGGGTCAACTGGCCCTTTTCTTCTGCGGCGCCACTCCCAACCGGAATCCAAAACTCGCCTTCCATATTTTGTCGAGAAGTTCATCGAGCATTATAAAAAAAAATCAAATTTGCAAACCTCAATTATGTATAGACTGTGATTTTTGTTTTGCAATTTGAACAGGTAGATTCTTGAGTATGCATGCTTTTATATTTTAGCATTGATTGTATTTGTATTGTAAATATTAATATCTAAATAATTATACGAATATATAAGTATAATTTGTATATACAATTATAAACAAATGTTACATTGCTTAATCGCGATTTTTAAATATGCAATAACCACAGGAGCAACATTTTCTGCATGACAAATTTTGCTATCAATTTGGTCATGCTCATAGATACATACCTACAGAAGTACTTATATGTTTGATTTTGTGTGGGCCATTGATTATCTAACAAAATTGTTTATTGGCTTAGTTTTAGCATGACTTAGTTTTACCTAAAATAATGTATACAACTGTTACCATCTGCAACTCACGAAATGAATATTGAGCAGTAATATTTAAGTCGGAATGTCCTGTCAAATGCCGCACCATCGCCGGTATGGAGTGTATTATTATACTGTGCTCAGTGGACTCCCACCCACTCGCAATTGATGTATTCGCAAGCACGGAGATATACTATAGACTCGGAGGAAGCAGTCTCTCGCAACATGACGTCACAATGACGTCATTAGTGACCGAACGGGACGAGTGGCCCAACAACACCGTATCAACAAACGGGACGACGCTCTGGCGGCGCCCCTGGAGTGACCCTAGAGTGACCTCGCGGCACCTGGCCGCTCAGACGCGGTGGGCCCCCCACCGCCCGCCGCCGCTGATCGGGGCACCGGCCCCCGCGCGCATACACCGACAACGCACAATCATATCGCGCTTTGATTGGTTGGCTGCCGCACGGTGGCGACGCACGGCCCAACAGCTAAAGCAAAACATCACGTATGAAATCATCTTATAAAAGCGAGAACTCGGCAACACGGAACGAGAGTTGGGTACACCGAGACCGAGGGAGATTTGACTACCGCCACGCCGCCCCCGGCGCACGCCGAACAACGAGCATTGTCACTACCGGGCGCAGAGCACTACACATACCACTCTTTTACATCCTTGGACTTCTTGGGCCGCGGCGGGCGCGGCAGGAGCGCGGCGGGCGCGCTGCTCAGTTCAGTCTGCCCGCCGGACAGCAGCGGCGGCTGCGGGGAGCCGGCGCGGCCCCCCGCCAGGTAGGCTTTGCTCTCGTCAGCCTTGAAGCGGCGCTCGTTCCTGCCCTGCACCTTCAGCACAATCAGGATGCAGATGATGACGACGATGAGCGCGCCGGCGATGATGCCGATCACCATGGCGACGTACTCGCCCGGCTCCTCGGCGGGCCGGTTCGGAGCCGACGCTGGTGGCTGCGCCGACGGTGGGGACGGCGGCACCGGCGGCCACTCGACGCCGGCTCCTGGGCGGCTCGCCTCGGGTGTCGTGGCGACCACGCGCCAGGAGGGCGTCGGCCGCCGCGTGGTGCGGCGCCGGGTCGGCGGGGAGCGTCCCGGAGTCGTCCGACGCGATGATGTGGTTGTGGAGCGGCTGGTGGTGGTGGTGGTTGTGCTGGTGGTAGTGATGGTTGGTTCTGAAAAGGGAAGGTTGCTTTCGTCACTGCGGAAACTAGCAAAATGGTAACTATGCTTCGCGAAGATCTGTTGGCTTACAGCAAGATTAGCAGCACACATCAAGTTATAGTTTTGCCTCTAGATGTCGCTAGTAGTAAACGCCTGAAGTTATGCTGTACCGCATAGCTTGACTCCAAGGACTGCGGCCTGTGGAATGGCGAGAGGAGCGGGAGGGGGTAACGAGCCTTTCAGATCGTCAAAGGGGTATTGCCATGCCCTTGATGTTGAGAACCACTGGATAACAGCATTACAATGAAAGCTAATATAGCTCTATTCCTTGCGGGGGGGGGGGGGCAGATTCTACCCCCGGTAGTTTGTCACTTGCGGCTTCTAAACCGTTAGGCCTAGCGTCTTGAAACTTAGTGAATTTTCCTGTAATTTAATTACGCGTGTTGTGTCCAAATTTTGAAGAAAAAAATCGGCGCCGCAGAGGCGGTGTCAGGCTCATGTTTTTGGGAGGGTGTTACGAATGCGGTTGTGCGGTGCCTACTTCCTTCGTAGTTTGCGGTGCAATACATGGGTCAGAAACGATGTCACTAGAATATACATAATAAATACTTGGTTTGTACATATTTTGGGGCAGAGGTGCACTCAGGTACATAAAATGGGAGGCGATATCCACCGTCAAATTAGGTCCAGCTTCAAATTAGTAAGATGATAAAAAGCGTTACGCACATGGTGCCCCCCATGATGTTTACCTAGATCCGCCTATGCGCAATATATTACATTTACGAAATTACAGCAAAAAAATCCACATGTGACGTTCATATCGTCCCAAACAATCACTAACAGCACATATTTGTTATCAGAAAATCCCTCCATTTTACATCCCCTGAATACGCCTATGATTTTTCATTTTGGTATTTGTCCTTTTGACATGTTGAAGACTAGTACATTGGAAGCTTAAAAACGTTTTGGGCATGAAAATCGGTCGAACCACATGGCCGCAATGACCTTTAAAAAAACACAAAATTTTCGTATTTTTTGCCCCTGGCCCCCATTTTTGAACAAAAAGAAATGTCTGGGTCCAAGAAGAAAGATCTTCTGATGACGAATTGAATGGCGTTTGTCCCATCGAAATCGACCGAGCGGTTTTCGAGATCTCTGGGGGGGGGGGGCGGAATCTGCCCCCTGCACGTTAACGTAACTCTAGCCGCCCGCAAGGAATAGGATAAGTAGAACCGCAAACTCCACGTAGCGGTGTGTCTGCGGACTGGCCGTTGTTGCCTAGCTCGCGGCCTCTTTTACCGTCTATCTCGTCCGGTGGGTGTCCGCCTCCGGAGCCGGGCAGACAGTCCTCATCGTCACACGGTTTGGCCGACGGCCGCGGCCGCTCGCGGCTCGGAGGTCGGATGTACACGGGCGTCACCAGATCGTCATCTGGGGAGGTGTCATCACGTCACATGGCGGCAGTTAGAGGAAGCGTGGTGATCTGTTGCCGCGTGACGGGAATAGGGTGACACGGTGCGGGGTTCGGTGCTGATATGGCAACATCTCGGTAATATCCGTATGTGGCGTCACAATGGTTGTGTATAAATTGCACCGTATGTAGCCGAGGCGTTATAGTAAGCCGTACAAACCGTTGGACATTTGTGAAAACCCACGTGTGCAATGAATCCCACATAGCTGACACATAAATCCTACTTTTAAATATATTAATTATTCAATGCAGCAAATGAAGTTGCTGTTAGACGTCTGTTTCGTAGGTCCGATTTGAGCGGACGTTCACACGGTCTTTCTCCATAATTTTCAGCTCTGGTGCGCGGTATGCCTCTCGTTGATGGGCTGACCTCGCGAGCTCTGACAGTAATTAACTGAGCCCCAGCTGAATACGGGGAGTTGTGGGACAGACAGCTATTAACGCTGCAGCTGCTCCCTGGCAGCGCGTGACACTCAAGCTTATTACCATCTGACAGCGACCCAACTCTTCATGCTTCTCGTGGTTCGATCAGAACCGTACCCTAATACTTTGCAGTTTTCTTAAGCCCGGTTAACTGCTCATGGTTTTCCATTGGTCTCTTACAACTGCCACCATAGCTTGCAGTTTTCTTAAGCCTGGTTGACTGCACATTGTTCTTTCATGCCAAGTGTTAACTCACTGTGCCGCATAATCCGGACTAAACCCGTCTGTCCATCCCAGACAGCGATTATACATTTAATTTTCAAAGTGGCCGCCAGTGTGCCGGGCGGCTGGTCCTGGCAGTAGTCTGATGTCGGGAACATCTTAACCGCAACATCCGGAGAGTTACGGGCCCATGGAACTCTGCGAGGTGGCGCAAACTCAGCTCCGAGCTGTGAATTACTGGCAGCTGCTGAGCTTACATTGCTATCGAGTAGAGCAAAGGCTGTGCAAACTCCTAGCTTGATAGAAAATCAAGGGTGGCGAATGTGACTGGAAGCTTCCAGAAACACGGGCAAGCATCAAGCGAATGGCGTTCCCGAATAGTGAGCTGTATAACGCATAAATTACCTTTAATGTGTCTTTGGAAATAGGTACTAGCGGATGTTCCCATTTTCTTACGCGGGGTATGTAGATGTAGCTCAACTTCTGTTTTACGACAATCTGGGGTTAAATGCCATTATATACCAACAACCTCTTGACGAGAGAGAAATGCTGAAGCTGATGGAAGCTGGAGACTGTCGGAAATGTCTGGACTGGCAGGGATGATGTCTGACCTCAACACTGACGAGCGTGGCCTGGCCTGCCATTGCCTGGACTGCCGAAACTGACCAAACCGACTGACTAACCAGCAGCACTGATGAAAAGGTCAACTGATTGGTCTGCGGAACTGGTAGGACTGGCGATGTACTGACTTGTGTCCGAGTCGGCCTTGTAGACGGCGGAGCACTCCTGGTCGTCCGTCTCCCCGCAGCCGGAGCCGGCACCCGAGTAGATGAGATCGTCATTGATGCCCGGGGACGGACCCGCCACGCCCGCCGCCTGGTGGCAGGAACGGGAAACTGGTCACCCAGCACTTCACCGACGCGGAACAGGCACAAAAAACGAACGATCGAGCAAACAAGCAATCAAACAAATAAAGAAACAAGCAAAAAGACGATTAACAAATATATATTCAAGACCAGTTAAAAATGTTAAAGCGGAATAACGAAATAACGAAATATATATAATGTACTGACGATGTTCTGACTAAAAAACAAAACAAAAGATGACAGGCTCGGACTAATGTCCGAGCCTGTGGTCTGTCTCTTTAGGAGCCACACTCGCAGCCTGTGCCCAGTCTCCACATTTATCCCACTCACAGCCTGCACAGTGCATTCCTACGATGAGCCCCACAGAAAGTCCTACTCAAAGCCTGTACATATTCCTGTAATCGATCCGCACGGCCCACAGGCACCCCACTCACAGCCTGTATTTCACTGTGGCGGAAGTAGGCGTCCTTGATCCGTGACGGCAGCGCGCGGATGCTCAGCTCGCCTCCCATCCTGACGTCCGGGTCATTATCTGCAGCTTTCTGCAGTACCCTGTGACCGTTGACGACCACGCCCGAGATGAGGCCCTCGAAGTTGTCCGCGCGCAGGGTGTGTCCGCCGCCCACCGTCACTAAAGATGGCGAGTGGAAGACGTCGTGCTGGTGACCTTGGGAAAAGCGGGAAAGTCAGGTCAAGGTGATGAGGGATGGTGAGTGGAACACTTCGTGTTGGTGACCTTGTGGTGACCTTGGGAGAGACGGCAAGGTCAGACGAGGTCAAGAGAGGGAGAGTGAGGCGCGTCGTGCTGGTGACCTTGGGAGAGACGGCAAGGTCAGACGAGGTCAAGAGAGGGAGAGTGAGGCGCGTCGTGCTGGTGACCTCGGGGAAAATGACAAGTTCAGATGAGGTCAAGGTCACGACACGAGCGATGGAGGGTGGAACACTTCATGTTGGTGGCCTTGGATAAACGGCGAGGTCGAACGTTGTGCGACCTGTCACCTGACAGTCGAAATAGGCTGGATCTGCCTGTAGCTGAAGCCAAACTTCGCAGGAGGCCGGATAAGCTGATGACTGCTCGGAGGGAGTTAGAGTTGCTGGATCGGGGTCGTCACATAGTCGAGCGTAATGTAATCTAACTGTGAAATTGTATAAACCTACACACAAGAATAACAGCCATGCAAACTAGACAGATTCTGCTATGTCAAAGACACCTTGTAATACTATACACTATTATCATACGAATTACGATTACAAATGACGTTGGATACACTTACTACACTTATTACGTTAGATACACCACTACACTTACCAACACAATGATATATATCTCGAGAAGAAAGAACAACAACATATAATCGCAGTTTCCCTGCGGTCACTACTGAAATTGATCAGCTTTGCGCAAGTCAGAGATTCTAAACTTCTGTCTTGTAACTTTATGCATTGTATTCGGAAATGTCCCTACCAATGATGTGCAAGGTTTGGTAACGCAACTTTCTTTGTAGTCACATTCGTTCAACAGTCATCGCACTTATTTACAAAATAACACGACGCTTCGGCAAGGCTGAGGCAGGTGCAAAAAGGAAATGTGCGACCGTGAACATCACTTCGCACGCGAGATAAAACAGCGGTGCGCTCATTTCCCATGGCCGGTGAAGAGATTGGGGTGCTTGTGCGAGCTGCGGACAGCGGAGCAGTGAGTGCAGGGTGCGTCGGGGGGGAGTGTTGCAGGAGTGCAACGCGCGCGCGTGGTGCTGGTGCTGGTGCTGTGATATGACGTCACCACGTGACCGGTGACGTCATCAGTGCCGTCACACACACACACACAGTGTCTCACCCCCTGAGCGGCGCCGCCGAGCGCGCTGAGACATCAGCTCTGAAAGCGCCAGGAGCCCATGAACGGACACACACACGCACACAAACATACACCTAAGCGCCAGGAGCTCATGAATGGGAACACACAAACATACACACCTGAGCGCCCGTGAACGGCCACATTCACACGGAACAATTGTGGAAATGGATCGCACGTCCTAAACTGTCGCACATCCCGAGCGCAGGGAAGTCAGAGCCGTTCCTTTTTGTTAAGTGTCAGAGTTTTGTTTAGCATTTACCGAAAATTTCAGGCCCCAGACTGCAAGATTCGGACACTAGGGTACAAGTTAAACATGCTGTAATATCGAAATGCACTATAGCTAGTCACATCTTCTTGGTAAGACATCAAACAGCAACAGCTATACAAATAAGACGATTTCAACAGAGCTGCGCCCTAACTATTCCCTACAGAGCTGCGCCCTAACTATTCCCTGACATGCCAGTGGGACTAACAATAGTTCAACTATTCCTCATATTGGCACATGGAGCCACATTTACATAATTAACCGACACATCTAGCGAACTTCCACACCACACTGCAATTAGTTCTGAACACCTTCTCCCAACAACGAGCCAAGTGCTCGGACCGTCTTAGGGCACACATTTCTATGCAGCACAAGCGCATGATAACCAAATTATGTTTCGCGAGCCAGCCATCTCCCAAAGCCGTTTAGTGCGCGACGCTGGGTGAATTCATAACCCCGTAACCGCGCGCTTGCCTCGTCGCCTAAACCCTATGGCAAATCCCCAGCAATATGCGAATCACGGCAGCGCGTGGGCATACTGAGCTTGTGAATAAGCTCCCCCGCCCCCGTTTCCCGCTGACTGACCTCTGGGGTTCTTGGTCTGCACAGGTCGGTTGTCCAGCTGCAGGGTCGAGTTGGGTCCGTTTCGTGTGACCCGAACCACGTGGTACTGGCCGTCATCGACCCGCGCTCCCAGGTCGGAGATGGACAGCGTCTCCGAGCCGACGTCGTACACCATGTATACGTTGCTCTCGATCTGAGGTATACACAGACACACCATGTATACGTTGATTTCGATTTGGGGCGTACGGATATGTACATAACTACGTTACTCTTGATCTGCTGTTCAAATAAAAATCAAAGACGACAGGCGTAAGTCATGTCGATGCATGGGTGTAGAAATGCTTTCAATGTTGGTGTGGACTGGTAGCAGACCCACACAGTCTATCATATATTTTTTATTTTTACTTCCCAAATTTCGTCGACTCGTCTTTTAAATGGTGCAAAAATGAATTGTTATATATAAACGGACAGTCTAAATGTACATACGGCCCTCAAAAGTCCCTTGAATTATCAAAATTGCATCTCTCCTACAATAATTTGGTGTGGATTTTCCACACCAACTTTCAAGTTGGTGTGGAGCTTTCCACACCAACCACATACAAAGTTACACCCATGTGTCGATGTATAAAAGTCAACTCACATGCAACGGTTTCTTGGTGGCAACTCTGAATCACATTACATTGTACACAAATATCGGAACGATGCAATCGCCATTTTACGAGGAAAATATGAATATAACACATTACAAATATCACAAACATTGAATTTCATTTGCATGAAACACTTCATTTGCATAACTCCTTTACGGAAACAGTTCCCAGAAAGGCGAACAAGTTTTGCAGGAGATTCGGCCGTTCAGTCGGGTTCGGACTCGTCCGATTCGACCGTTCAGTCGGATCTCAACACAATAGAAGTGCCAACTGACCACTTTAATCTCGAGGTAGTCGGAGTGGGTGTCGGAGTCGATTCTCAGCAGGGTGCCGTCTGGCTTTTGGGTGCTGAATCCGACAGCGACCAGGTCGTTGCGCCGGTCGGGCCGCCGGTTGCGTTCGTACTCGTACTCGATCTGTCCACCTCCCGGGCCGAACTCGTAACTCACCGACTCTGCGGTACACGGCAGGGCAGCATGTGACGTTAGAAAGCATAGGAAGAGGTAGAGTATGCCGGAGCAGTATAGTACAGGTGCATACGTGACAATTTAATATGATAAACGTGGCTAGTTATGTTAGCGGTGAAGGATTTGAGACAACGCTAGTGTAAAAATACATGGTTCGCTATTAAAAAATAAGCCTGGTTAATTGGCGCCGTTCACAATAACTCGAATGAATAGTGTCGGGTTGGCATGCCCAAGCCCATTCCCAGATACACATTCCTCGGCACATTCCCAGATACACATTCCTCGGCACATTTCAAGGAATGAATTTATACATAACAGATGCAAACACAGCATCCCCGACGGAGCACACCGACTTCGCGAATTCTATAATGAGTTCGCTGGGGACCGAATAGACTCCAAATGCTGCTGATGAGTCAGCTCGCAAAACGAGCGACGCCGTCGTCTCATTTTCACTCGCCCTTATATCTCCAGAGAGCCGGTTACTCGGACCCAATTCAAGAGCAGATGACCTTGAATGCACAGGGGACGACGCGCGAATAAGCGCCGCTACTCTTAATTTCCCGATGCGGCAGATAGGTGGCGCGCGGCTCAAGTAATGGGCGTCGTAATTCCAGTAGCGGCGGCGGATACGCCACGAGGGCCGAGTAACGGCCGCTGTAACTCAGCGTCGGCCCTCCCGGGCGGCACGGGCGCGCCATCTGAGGCAGATCTCGCCGCAGATGGACCCCCGGCCGCGATTGAAGGAGAGCGCCGGACGCATTACGGGCTCAGTCAGATGGCCCGGGGGCGGGGGTGGGCCGAGGTATGCTGCAGGCGGCCCGAGCAACAGGCTCAAAATGGAAATTCATTTAATAGCACAACCGGCAGCGGATGAAAACCATACGTTTGGTAAATTATTGTTCTAATAAACGAACTACCTAAGCTGCTGAAATGAATACGATCTCGAGTTGTAGTATCCAAACGTAAACTTATATTTTGCTCAGTCCAAAACAGGGAACATACCATCATAGCCTACGTCAGTGATTCTCAAATAAGGGTAAAATTACCCCACTTGAGGTAATGGAGCCTTCGTGTGGGGGTAATGACGATTGAGCAGTTAAGTGAACAATTGAAGCTGATTCGTTTGGTGATGGCGCAGAGCGCAATGCACCTACATACATATATACTTATCAGATTCTGTTTCATGGTCACAGTTACCACATTATCGCAAAGGGCATCAAAATCAAATAATTGTAAAATATTTTCAACTTTGTGTTACGGTTAACGTATTGTTAAACGCTAGGCCCATTGTTTTAGACTCTGAGCAGCACACATGTCTACTTATATTCCTATCTCTAGATGGCACTAGTAGTACGCGCCTGAAGTTATGCTGTGCCGCATAGCTTGAAGTCGAGAACTGAGGTCTGCGCAATGGTGGAGACTGGAGGAGGTAGAGTCACTATAATTACAGAGGGTAACCATACCCTTGCCGTTGAGAATTACTGGCATAGGAGAATCCCTCCAGCAAGTGTGTCTTGTTTGCCAGGTTACCTATTTTGTAACCCATACACATTCTAAGTGCGTGAGTGTCTACCTTCGGTGCAGCGTGGTCCGACAAACGAAGTCAGTGTGCAGTCACATGTGTACGAGTTCCACTCCTGTTTGCAGAGACCGGCGTTTTTGCACGAATCAGGCGAGCAGAGAGAGTCAGGACCTGCAGAGAAAACGCAGACTGTCAAGACCGAGGCATGGACGGTCAGCTCATCTTCAACTCAAGAGCGACTAGTGAACTGTTTGCTTTTGGCTGTGTTTGGATTCACATAGATCGAGCTCTTACGTTAACAAAAATGAACATGTTGAAAGTTAACAGGTTCAAACATCTATTTCAAACGTTAAACAAATATCAACTTTCTCCGCTTGACGATAGTCGTCAAACGTTTACGTTCACTATAAAATGGAAGCAAAGTTCGCCTGGTAAAATACACAAAGCAAGCGTATATCCGTACCGACGCAGCCGGCTACCACTGAGGTGCTGGGTACGATCGGGTGCCGGATCAGGTCCGGCGTCTCTCCTTCCAGGGTCAGGCTCGCCAGGCAGCCTTTGTAGCCGAAGTGCGACTGTATCTCGGACGGGAGTTGACTGTACATCTCGACAGGAACACCGCCTGCAGGGGGGGGGGGGGATGCGTGGACAGAATCAGTACCACATCTATATTGTCACAAGGACAACCAGCAGGTGCTGCACAAGGGGCGAAACATAGCGTGACCCTGGCCCCGGTAAGAGATCAACAAAGTCGTTCAGACTGCGCCGTTAAAGATGATGGCTTACATTCGGGGCTATACCGGTGCCGGCTGATTCATTGGCGTTCCGACACGCCTGTCACGTGGTTCATTTCGACCTCGTAAAGACTTCATTGAGCAAGCACATAACGCGGCAATAAAAACGCGTCGCTACCTTAAACTCACAAAAGTATAAACAACCAACGTATATCACGCTCTAAAGGGTTGACAAAACTTGACTGCATTAATACATATCATGAAATTACCTTGCAACTTGCAAGCTGTGTTATATTATCCTTGAAACATAAAGAACATAGCAACCCCGTCGGCATCCTTGTAATCGTATTCACAAATCAGTTCATCGGTGCTGCCTTTTTAGCCTCCAGCTCCGCTCAATGTGACGCCTCACCGATATAGAGTCGTCCCTTCAGGTTGAGGTTCTCGTTGAGTCCGATGCTGGTGACTGTAGCCGTGTGTTCGTCCACCATGAGCGTGTGCGTGCGCGCGTTTGGCCGGCCAATCGCCACCGAGTGCCAGCCGTAGTCATTGAGCGAACTGAACTGGTTATTATCCCTCACGCTGACCGCGCCATCCCCCAAGTTAAACACGTAGTTGAGATGTCCGTCCACCAGCTCGACGGCGATGAAGTCCTGCCCGTTGCCGCCGTTGTACAGCAGCAGCCCGGTCGGCTCACGGGTCCTGAACTGGAAGTGGATGTCGATAGAGGTGTGCGCCCGCAGCTGCCGCAGCGCGACGTACGAATAGCGCGACTGGAACGTGACTGGCCGGCGCAGGGCCGGCTGGCGGCGGCCGAAGCGGGCTCCACCCTGGGTGTCGTTTAGCTGGCCCTGTCGGACGAGGGCCAGGACAGGCTGGCCGTTCAGATAGAAGTGCTGGAGCTGGCCGACCAGGTTTGGGGCTCCGAAAGCGCCGGTGACCGACGGGGAGACGGCGCCGATGTACAGGAACTTGGTGCGCAGACGGGAGACGCCCGGCTCGAGGTTCTCTGTCGAGAGAGAAGGGCGTTACTGTCGGGGAATCGGTGAGGGAAGCAGGGGGAGGGAGAGAGAGACAGGGAGGGAAGGAGAGGGAGGCAGGGAGGGAGAGGAAGGCAGGGAGGGAGAGGAAGGCAGGGAGGTAGAGGAAGGCAGGGAGGTAGAGGAAGGCAGGGAGGGAGAGGAAGGCAGGGAGGGAGAGGAAGGCAGGGAGGGAAGGAGAGAGAAAGGGAGAGGAT
>JARFNR010171019.1:0-13509 GCA_030323935.1 Semibalanus cariosus
GAAATCGGACACGCTTAATCTACCGATACACACCAAAAACTCTATATTGGCCCGCGAGGTGGCACTATCCCTTTAATAGCTGATAGCCAATGTAAAGTAAACTTTCCTTAGTAAACTTTCCTTAGCGAATATGCGAATAGCTGATGTAAAGTAAACTTTCCTTAGTAAAAGTTGTTTATATTTTTACATCAGGAAATGTGTCCATTTTGTGCCGATTTTAGGCGGTTAGGGGTGCATGGCCCCTTTGGCCCTCCTTGATCGGCCCATGTGCAGGCTGGTGAATTACTCCGTCAGAGAACACTGTCTCTGTATTGCAGGGGGACATACTGGAAGACGTTCAGACCAACAGGGGTGACGTTGGCGCCATCCACAATTTATGCAATAAGGTTAATAAAAATTGCGTGAGTAGTGCACGAATGCTTTCAACTGTTCATGAGGCTGATATGTGGGGCATAACCGCTCTAGGCGCTAACGGGATTTCCAATTACCCTATAATTATTGTGTTATATATTGTTACTATATAGTTAAATATATACACTTCAAGGTTAGCAGTCTGCAACGATAATGCAATGACCTATGCCAAGAAATACGATGACATAAATGCATAATGTATGACGAACGTTAGTAAAGAGCATCTTGCATGATTGAGGAGATGTATCTTCCAAATATGCCGCAGCTAAATTAATCCAGCAATGTTTATAATCTAACTTACTATGTAAAGCAAGTCTGTCTGTCTGTCGGTCTGTCTGTGCGCACCGAATTATAGGTGGCGCTGGTGTTGCATTCGGCGAATATGCTATAGGTGACGCTGGTGTGCACATTAACCGCAATTAGGGCGGTAAACGTAAAAAATGTAGCCGTTCGCACCAAATTGAGAAATCTTAAAGTCACAAACCACGATCCCTTGACGGGTGTGTACTTCGGTAGTATGACAGATAAAAAACGTAAAAATTGTAGTCTGTATGCATAGATCGTCCAGCGGAGCGGACGGGTTAGCACTATTGTAAACTATTGGTGATAAGCCTAACGCAGTCAAATTATCCATGAGAACAGCTCTTCAGATTTCACCCACCCATAAGTTTGGATGCTCTCTCAAGTATATTCTTTCCTTCGTTGTTTGTGTGAGGTGTGTGAGGTTTGGCACCACTTGACCACACACCAACCCTGCACCGCGGTAGTGACTTCCAAGACTATAGGTACTGAGGTGGGCCTGACCTGTGAGGTGGGCCTGACCTGTGAGGAGCTGTAGGGTGGCGGGCGATGAGCTATCGAACCGTGGCCTGGGTGAGGAGCTGTCGGGCAGTTGTGAGAAGCTGTCGGGCAGTTGTGGGGAGTTGTCGGTCAATTGTGAGGAGCTGTCGGGCAGTTGTGGGGAGTTGTCGAGCAGTGGGTGTGTGAGGAGCTGTCGGGCGAACTTTGAGGACCTGTCGGACCAATACTGGCCTCTGCTCGTCTCCCCCCGGCTGCAGGAAGTGGCACCGCCCGGTACTGGTCGTGACCGGCGGTGCGGCGGTTTGCCGGGTTGACCGGGCCACCTGAAGGCCCCGGTCGGAATGTGACCTCCCGCCCCCGCACTGCACTGCAGGGACGACCTTGTCGCGTCGTGACCGGAAACCCTGTCCCAGCGCTGCACCCGCGGAAACATTGACAGGGAGCGCGGGAACCGCGGCTGCCAACGGTACCGGTCCCGTCCCGGCGCGGCCGCGGCGCTGCTCCGATCATGTCGCCCGGTCCATCGGTCGGCCCCGCGATCCGGGTAAACAATGCTCGGCTTTGAACTCGGAGGGTGGCATTATAGGCTGGGAAGGCCGCTATCGGCCAGTATTTGTCCTTGGTCAGACACGGCCTTGCAGTGTGAAAAATGCCGAAACGAGCTGAGATACCTGCCCTATAGTGCTTAATTCCATCTTAATGCAATAATCTGATCGTAAATTATTTTTGAAGATATATGTGGCGGCTCCGTGATCTTCAGTTGATCAGCAAGATCTCATTAACCCGTTGGATGGATGTTGCCCACCTAAGCCTTTGCATTAGCATGAACTTCGCTAAAGACAAAATAGTTAAGTACTAACCGCCGCTGTAACACGCGCCCTGGAGGGGGGGGGGGGGCGAAATCCACCCACCCCTAAGGTTTTTCGAGGATAGCAAATAAACGGCGATGCACAGCGCCGCTGTTTTTTTACATACCTGTTCATATATCAACTACCCACATTATGTGCAATTCTTGACCTCAGGTCATCTCAGGTCAGGTCGCCAGACCAGGCCACGTGATGACCCCACCCCCAAAAGTTTGCGGTCGTACCACAGTCACAACTTTTGGCCGATTGGTTTCAAACTTGCAGGATTTCATAAGATCTTGGGTACCTACAATTTGTTTATCTCGGATTTCTGATATCAGTGATTTTTGATGTCGGATCAATTTCGTGACCTCCCATTATAAGTCAATGGGGAAATAATAAAATGCATCCTTTTCTGAGGATACGCATGCTATCAGTCCAATTCCTTCTGGATCATGTTATCATAGGCCATTCTTAATAATCCAGATGCAATTTTAGTCCAGTGACCCCTACAGGGTCAGCCGAGGTCATCTAAGGTCAACCATACTTTGTTGTCAATACCTCTCGACAGAATGAGGATAGAGAAGTGAAACCCGTACCAATGTGTATGTCTCGTCGAAACACGTCTCCCAATATGCAGGATGACCTACTTGGGTCACCACTTGACTTTGACCTGAGGTCAAATTTCTCAGTTGACCTAACCTGATCAACATTAATATGGTTCAAAGCGCCTTGACGAGAAAAAACACGATGGCGCCAAAGTTATTGTTTTATCTTTATCGGGTAAAAAGTTATTTGCGAAAAACAGTTTTTCCAAAAAATAGGTTTTTGACCTTTGATAATCTCTAGAGCCTAAACTGTTGAACTGAGCCTAAATTTTAGGACACGCTGGCAATTGAATATTTCAAGTGTTTTCAATTTTTTTCGTTGGTTCTTAACTAGCATAGTTCCCGAGATATTTGGGAGTTTCTGGTGCGAAGTCCTAAAACTGGAAAATCTTAACTTTGATGACCTCTGATGACCTCAATATTGCCTGAGCCAAAACAAGACCAATATACTTTCGATAGAGCTTGTCTCAAGCTATCGAACGACGTTTTCTGCTTATCACTACATTGCGTGGTTTTCGAGATCGGGGGGGGGGCGAAATCCGCCCCCCTCCAGGGCGTGTAATTATCAGAGGCCCTCCAGAGCGCGTGTTAAAGACAGCTTATCTCGTGTGAACCAGGATTCTCCGAAACGAATTCATGCAGATTTGGCCCGATAACCTTGACATTGATGCTACCTTAAGCAAGGCTGTTAAGCATTTGGCGGACGGATGAGCGAGCGTGGCTATCATGCCCGCTTCCCCGCAATCAGGGCACACTGTGGGTGGACAAGGAAAATAGGAGGCAACAAAGACTGCGGCGCCGAATGCCGGTGTGCACCTGTTGTCAGCGTCCGGGGGCCATTCCAGGGCAGATGGCAGCTCCACAGCGCTACCTAATTGCAAGCTCTCTCCCAGCTAATGACGTGAGAAGGGCAGGATACCGCAGTTAACGCTTCAACACGCATTTAGCGTCAGCAATGATGCCTGAATATAACGCGCGCTGATGTGAGCAGCTCAAACCCCGATAATTAACCGACACACTGGGGTCAGAAGCCGGAACCATTTAGCTGATGCGATGCATAAATAGGAAATTGAACAGAAGTGCCAGGATTTCCCAACATATCATTAGGCGGACTGGCATACTTATCTTTCTCGGGATTGACTAAATGTGAGCAGTGAGCTGTAACTTGTGGTGACATGTTGTCATTAGAAAGTGAGGTCATGTAAAAAAGGGCTCCCAAATCCATACAAGATTCTCTCACACCAAAGTTAACCGGCTTATGGCATAACACCTTTACGTGAAAGTCTATCAAAACATTTGCCTGTAACTCGTCCTTGTCTGCTGAATCCCATTGCCGCATAGACCTAAAAATGAACGCGGTTTTCCGGCTTTACGCTGCCCTGCAGTATGAAACTACCTGCTAATGACCTGGGGATGTGCTCGTTCCGGCTTCATAGCTGACTGATCGCTCGGAATATCCAGGCTAAATCGTTCTGACTGCAGGGTCAAAGACCGACAAAAATTTATATCAATCTAACCTCGCTAATTCGGAGCCAGAACAGCTGACGAATGAGGAGCCGCGACCTCCGAGACAGCGTAGCGAAGTGTTCCTTTACACACGACAGTGCGAGCACATATTTATGTTAATTGCCAGCAGCTGTTTGAGCTCTGGCGGGTAAGAGACACTTCAAAATATATTTAAGTACTAGTCATGTTTTAAAAGACATGGCTGTTTCGTCTAGAGCACTCAACCACAAAATATTCCTCCAAAATAACTATAGAAAGCATTAGCTCATTAGTGCCCAGCTTATTTCTCATCGAATTGTACTGCCGCGTTTTGGCTTTATCAAATTTTATCGCCGTTTTTCCGGTTGTATTCGTGATACAGATTCGTGGCTCTTCAGAAATACCAGGAAGTAAAGCAGGGTTGGCAAATTTAAGCCAGGGCCTGATTTAAACTGGCTTAAACCATGGTTTAAACCGGCTGGCCCAAATTAATTTAAGCCACCCTGGTTTTTATTAAGTGGCGTTTATTATATATGTATAATAAAAGCCACTTACGTTAGCTTGCCGTAAATCAAATTCCATTTTTACATGATCACATTGGGTAGGAAGTCAATTATTTACATTCAATGACCAATCTTCGAAGTTCAAATCAAGTTCAAAATATTGCTCGCTTTACAGCCGCCAATAATTTATCTGGACAGAAATCATCTTTAATTTTCCTAATACATTTGATGATTTGTTTTGTTCTGGTTATCAGATGCGGCAATCAAAAAACAATTTCTCAGCTTCCTAGCCAACTGCCATCCTCATCATCACAGCACAAGTTAATAGTCAGTTCCCTTCTTGTGCGTGATAAACAAAACACTAACGTCTTGTTTTCGCTAGCAGTTGCTACCAAATGAGTAAGACCTTCAGTTTTGCACACACTACTATGTCTCGACAACTTTCTGATTGAAGCAATAGCCTAAATTTTTAGTTAGGTATATTCTTATTGAATGAGTTGATATGAAATGAATTTGTATGAAAATAAGATGTTTTCATATATTATTATACATTAATACATTAACTACATGTGTTGACTGTCAACGACATATTCTGACCTCAGTGAGTTTAAATTGATGCTGAGTTTAAGGCTTTAATGATTTAAGCCGGTTTAAACCGACTTCAATTAATACAAACTACTGCCTGGCATAAATTCAATTTAAGCCGGCTTTTTCCAACGCTGAAGTAAAGCAAACAACCAAACTACGCACCATGACTTTCACAGAGCCTGTGTGATACAACTTTACCAGGGCACTATAGCACATATTTACATGGTTTCGTAATAACACCAACCACTCAGTGAAAAAGAACGTCAAGCTGCAACATAAGGATATGGCTATGTGCACGAAAGGTTAAATTCCTCACAATACAAACATATTACTTTGTAAAAATTGATAGTTTCCGCGGTTCATGCATTTTTAAACGACTTAAAACTATTGAGTTCATCGGTTATAAAAAGAAAGGTTTTATTAAGCTGAGTTTGGTGCTGGTAAGGTGGCCGCCATTACGAGTACATAACAAGTTAAATGCACTCAATGGCGCTGCCACTTCCCGAAATTTGGAGGGCATTTTGAAGTCAGTTATTTCAATGCAACGCCCATATGCGTAATGTTAAAATTGGAAAATGTTGGGGGACGTTTCCCTCGTCCTCCCGCTTCGACGCCGAAAATAATGCCAACATGCAATTATCACCCATCCAAATTATATTCCTTTTATCATCGGCACTAATTTGTCCCATTGTTCGTCCCGTGCTGTGTCTATCATCAATCATCCCTCCGCCAAGAACGAGACGTTGACGACTTCATCACCGGCTATTTTCCACCGCTCCTCCCCCCCGTCAATAGATTAGCTAGCATTAGTCCGTCACACGACACACCAGTATTACCTAACAGCCTGCCCATATATGGCAGTGTGCCGCCGCCGGCTGTGTGTTTGTGTAATATGTAACCTGTGCGGCCTGCCCATATATGGCAGTGTGCCGCCGCCGGCTGTGTGTTTGTGTAATATGTAACCTGTGCGGATTACCGGTGTTCTCCCAGTGTCTCGGCGGCGGCGGGGGACAGCCGGGCGCCGTGGCCGGAGTCTAGGTCGCTCTGATAAGCGGCCGACATCAGAGCACAGTTAGCACGTGCCGAGGCCACCACAACAGACGACACCGCTTCCTGTCTCTGTATCCGGACTGCTACATCCGACTTGTGTAAAACCTCTGTCACCGCCGCGCCGCCGCCGCCGCCGCCGCCGCCGCTGGCGGGGAGACAGTCTAGACGTCCTCCGCCCGCCCCCCGCCTCAGATCCGCCTGTGGCCGGTCTCGTCTGTCGGGGCACCGTCGGTAATGTCCGCTAGGGGGCGTCCGCAGACGAGGTCGACATATGTTTGGCTCCACCTGGCGCCGAGAGAGTGAAGCGCTCCCAACATCTGCGCGGGCGGCGAATTAACTGATTTGCTAGAACGATTAACTAGTTCAGTTATCCACGCTGTGCCGCGGTCAGCTGTGGCGCGTCGTCCCAGCCCTCAGGTATGCACTCGTCCAGCGGATTAAGACCGCAAAAGAGGGAACAACGGTCGGAGATTAGCGACAAATGCCGGCGACCGATTGCCATTTCCACATGCGTGCTACGCCAGATTAACTCCCCTTCCTGCTCGACCACCGCTGCTGTATGCGAAACAACCTGTTTTGGAGGACATGGAAGGTTGCAGTCTGCATTTTTGACGACGAAATTTCATAGTTATCACGAGTTTCATGACATCGTAAAGGAGCACCGACGTTTCGTAAAAATGTCGGTCCCCCCATCGGCCGGTTGCCGTGTGTAAGACTCTGTTTGAAGTCGTGCTGAGAGCCGCCGAAAAATGCCGCCCCTATCAGCCGGCAGTGGCGTCGAGTTCGATCATTAGAACCCGGGTGCCACCGGTGATCAGACGATATTTGTAATCCGAAATCCTGGCGGCATCCGAAATCGGTACCGTCTGAATCAACTGGTGGTCAAGGCGCCGATAGCAGGGATTTGTCTGCCAGAGTGACAGGATGAGCCCTAGTCGAGATTGTAACCAGAATTTTGACTCGATCTAGTGCTGCTGTAATTTCGCTGTCGATTGGGCGGCATTTGACTGTGACTTGAGTGTCTGTTCGGTGGGAATAAAACGGACTGTAAGCTTCCTAACTAGATATAGTTTTATTTATGCGTTAATGGCCTGCAATCATAAAACCCAATGCAGAAATTCGGTGTTTTCACTCAAGTGAATGAGGACCCTGAGATTTGTATGCAGCTGTGTTTTGTTCTGTCTGACGTTTATTATTGGACATGTGTTTATCATTGATAAAGTGATGTAAATGAGAGCTTACTGGTGAGTGGTAACTGTGCTAGGCTTCTTCTAACGAAGTCAATTAACTTTTACTGCAACTCGTGAAGCTCCTTAAAAACACGGATCCCTGTATATTGTGTGTGTTATCTAATGTATCTCACACCGCTTTAAATTCACTCCAAACCCTACCGAATGGTCGATTCTGACCACCTAGTACGACCTCGTCCCGACCTACCCTCGCCCCGGCTCCGTTCCGAGCTGGGCCTGAGAGGTGGAGCCGCCTGGTGGAGGATTCGTCAGTTATCACGCGCGCGCCACGAAGCCGGCACGCGGCGGCCCAGTCCCTCTAACACCATGTATGGACCGCAAGTGTAATTGTTTTGTGTTCTGAGAGCAAGTGAAAGGCCTACTCGTGTGGCGTCGCGACGCTCGGCGCGAAAAAATACTCAAAACAATCGCTGGTCCTTTGGAGCGCTGCCAACTTGACGCTATAAAAGATCACTTTCGCTTTCAATGCAGGATTGCATGCTTTGACCAATCCTGGTGGCATTAAGGAATTGGAAAACACGGATCTCATTGAACTAAGTTGTCAATCATGGGTTATCTTATGAGATTCATTGGGGTTCCCTGGAAAGTGTACAGCGTAGGTCGACCTTGATGGTTCTACGGTGGAGGTTCTACAGTGTGCCAAAATTTAGGGCAGCAGCAGCATGCCACTGTGGTGCCACGTCATGGCCTACACTGCAATGCGGTGCAAATTCTTTTCTGATACGGTGATGTAACAATGCTGTGACCAGTGCGTTGAGGCAGATTATCTCACATCAAAATCCTCAGCATTTTCCTCGCAGAACTACAATGTACTGATGCCAAAAAATCCGTCTTTCTTCACCTCCGCGGCTGCATTCTAGCACGCTGGATGTTTAAAAAGGCAATCCGTCGGAGGAGTGGCGCATGACACACTTGTGCAAGGCTGAAGTGCGCATCAGCGGTCGGTGCGCTACGTTCGTCTCCGCCTGCACAGTGTGTCTGTGGGTTTGTAGACCGGGCTAACGATGACGCTCCGGCGGCGCGGCTGCGTCGGTACCGTGACGCGTGGAGGTTCCGGCGCGAGCGGCACACTTCCCCACCCTAGACACACCTCCTGGCCGCATCACGTCATCCAGACTCACATCCTGGCCAGCTCAGCTCACCGTGGGTGACTCGGTGGGACGGCAGAGAAAACCACAGCACCGCTGCTGATGGCGAGCCGTGTTTTTCCCAACACATGCTGACGGCAGACGCAGACAGGCATTGCGCTTAAATCAGATGGATGAGACGGATGACGTGATCAGTTAGGAGGACTGAGAATGTGGCTAGTCTTAAAGAGAAGATGTGATGTCTGTTACAGCTTCAACCTGTGGCGAATAGTCCAAAAAAAGTAAATTAAAACGCGAAAATGTGAATATAAGCCGACTTGAAAATTTACTTCAAAGGTTGTACTTGCTCCAAAACTCCAACATTTAACAAAGGCGTGAAATGTATAATTCATCTACTTCTGTGTTCATTTACTTCATCATTTGTTTCATCTATTTACCATTTTGGCGATATTCAGCTTTTGGCTTATGATACCTGCTAGAGGTAGTCTTGTTCTACAATTTAATAAGTGCTGGGCTATTTTCCACACTGCTTATTGCCACAACGTTTTGACTAGTGTCAAAAACCGAGAAAAATATTAATGAAAATGAGAGATGGTGTTTTTTAATGATACGGCAAGAGAGGGAAGAATGTTCCATGGAAACACGCTCAATACAACCAGGCAGTTAACCAGTAACTCATTTTTAGCACGACGCATGTTCTTGTCTAAATATCCATCTATGTATTCAAACTCATCTCTTGGACATGGTTCGAACCAATCTAATGCAGACAGCATGTGATAGTAAGATCGTGTTATTCGGGCCGATATGCATGTAATCTTTTAAACACTAGAAACAGGTCTAGCTAGTGCGTGAAACCAAACGAGTTAGATAAGATATTCCAGATTTCAGAGAGAGCCGCCATAAAACTGTCGTGGTGCCGCCGATCAAGGATCAGAACATATCGCTCTGAGAGGAGGATCAGAACATATCGCTCAGGCTACATGAGGAAACGTGAATGCGGGGATTTGTCGTAGGCGATACCAGTCTGAGGAATTTCAAACACGAATGTATTTATTCTGATGTTCCTGATGCCCTTTTGCATTGAATAACTGTCAACATGGCTGGCCCTAATCCTGGAATAATCAGAACTGCCACATCCAACAACGAGCAGAAACAGAAGCGAGCGTGGGAATATGACAACTTTTTGATCGCCGCACACCACAATAGAAATAGCATCTATGGCCAGACAAATGTAGCAGACCATCCTCTTCCTTATTTTTTTAGGGAAGCAAAAGAAGACTTAAATATGCTGAAGTAACTGCGTATTTCAATTATGGTGCTGAAATCTTCCCGGACTTAGAAGAACACATATTTGAAACAAACAAACAAAAATAATAACGGGTTTCATTGACCCTCAAAAAATTTGAGGCACTGTAAATATTATAAACCACTTCATCATGCTCGAGCACGCCAACGGTCGCAAATGATACATCGGAGAGCATCTCTCGATCGCCGTGCATGCTGCATACGAAGCCTAAGTAATTGCAATCTTTATAGCGGTCGAGTTTTCCATCGCGGTGGATGTTTCCGTGACTGCAGGACGCTCCTGGCCACATACCAGCGGCCTGAGACAGTGGAGTCTGACGGACGGACGGACCTGCCTCCTCTCATGCTGCAGCTCAATATAATATCCGCCGGCAGCAGATCACCGGCCCGGCGTAGTGTGAGGAGGTGGTGGTGGAGGGAAACGACATATACACACACGGCCGATCAGGAGTTCCATCGACTGGAGGCGCCGTGCTTTGATCCGGTGATCCAGTGGGGTCAAGTCGGTATAAGATCTGACTGCTCCATGCCGTATGACGCGTGGCCGTGAAATTGATTGACGGTGAGAAAAAGACAACATTTCTTTGGCTCGCGCCCCGCTGGGGTATTCAGCCGAACGGCCCGCTGGGGACGGCAGATTCTGTCTCCCTCGTTATCTTCCTAACCAATAACCGCAGCGAGACGCGCAAGGCGGCAATCGAAAGCTCTTAATGAGACGCATCTAAAACATACGCGAAATCTTCAAAATAAGGTCACATGTCAGGTCACGGTCAGGTCAAAGGTCAAAATTGAGGTACTTGAGTTTTTGGGCCATACTTTTCATTCAAAGCCTTAGATTGAGACTATCATCGTACCAAATGCTCGTAAAGGTATAATGCATCTCCCACATTAAAGGAAACAGTTCACCTTGTCAATGGGGTTTGATTTGAGATAGCCAAGCTGTAGGTACTCCATGCTCGAAAATTTACTTGAGAAGCTTTCACATCTTCATAGAAACCCGTTAGTTAATTAAAATTGGTTTACCGAAGTCCTACAAACCGGAACGAGTCATGTCGTGCAAAGGAAGAACCACGTATGTCAATGTCCCGAAAACCGTGACATACGTGGTTCTTCTTTTTGCATGGCATTATGCATCGTGACTACGATCGTTGATTGGCTGCCTTGTTGCCCTTACATCCGGGGCTTTTGATGTACACTCTCTGGCACGTAGTCTCTGATCACGACGCCTCGCTAATAGCCGCTCAGCCGCCCACGCGTCGCGGCGGCCCCTTGTCAGAGACTGCAGTAGGCGCCAGGCGGAGCCAGAACAACCACTGGTGTTGTATGACGTCACGTGTCATTCAAAGATAACTTTTTTTTCTACACAGATATCCATCTATGATCCAAATCAAAGTCATATTCGTATTTTTGAGCTCAAGATGCCCCTTACTGCCAACTATCAAGAACTATGTCAGGGTGAACTGTTCCTGTTAAGCAAAGGTAGAATTGTAGGCAAAGGTCGAGGTCAAAATCAGGTCACATAAGATCACTGTTGGCAAGAGGTCTACGAAAGTCGTGCGGCACATGTTTAATGGGATATTTTACTCGTACAATTCGATAGTAGCAGCCATCTTCACAGCCTGACACCATAAAAGGTCAAGGTCAGGTCACATAGGGTCAAAATTTGGCATCGATTACTCTAAATAAAAAAGGTATGTTTCTGGACCAGTTTTGTCTCAGAAATACAGCAGTGGCATTTACTTGTCCTTATATGGTCAATAAATGCCATAAAACCTAACTTCAAAACATGATGTCATGAGTTACTTATACTTTGGGAGCCATAAGTCAGTCCAAAATAAAGATATTGCTTCGCAATTTCGTTTGGGTATCATCGTTACTTAGCTTTCTCATATATATTCTGGTTTTTAGAATATCTTACAAAATGGTTTTGTGAAAATTATTCTGAAAAGAATAAGGGGTCAAAAACCAAAATGTCAAAAATCTTAAATATCCGTTTTGAAGGCAATGCCATTTCCCATGTTCTTCGTTTTTACTTGCAATTTGCTTCAAAACTCGATTTTCTCAGATTTTTCAAACATTTATCGTTTTTCTACCAAAAATAGCATGACATGACGTCATTAAAACGTCATTATCTCGCAAAGTAATCCATCGATTTCATTGATTTTGTTTTAGAAAACGTACAATTGATGCAGCATAAGGTTAGTAAGCTTCACGTTGACATCTGTTATAGTTTTTGAGTTATGGATAAAATCTGGGAGGGGGCAGATTTTGCCCCTCCCCGCCAGCGGGACGCGGTTTAAATTTGTCATCGGCTTACTCCATACCTGAGGCCTGTACCTACATCAACATTTTACAGGCATCTGGTCGGCTGACGTCGGTCTCACATTCGCCCTAGCAAACGGATACATCTGCTCTACGTCATCTGCTGACTACAGACAGAAGGCCTCAGAACAGGGACGGGACGCCATCGAGAACACCCATACTGGCAATCTGCCAACGGAGCTGATTTGCAGGGGAGCGATGAGCTGATGCGTCATTTTCAGCCCACCGTCTGCCCACATCTGCTCATCACGAGGAAAACAGACGGCAGATTCCTCGCCGTGTTCGGTTAATGGCTGTACCATACTGGCACATGGTGCCCAGCCCTGCCCAGATACGGTGTTTGCGATCGGAGATAGCGCACATTTAGAAACTATGCTAATTAACGTTATTCGTATGAATTGCATTTCCCCGATGGATTCATGTATCTTGTGAGACTATAAACATTTAGTGCCAAATACCTAGCGGGTCTTTTTGATCTATATGACGTAAACCAGCTGTTAATACAGCAAGGTCGAAACTGGTGAATAGCCTATAGTCATTAGTCATGTATCCTACCACAAAAATGCTTCCCCTGAGCAAATATAATAGTGTTAGGGTGAGGCACACTTCGTGCAATATTGCGGAAAACTTTAAGGAATGCGAGCCATTGCGTCATATATAGCATTTGTGGTGATGCAACCTACCATTTGGGACTAGTTTCGTATGCCGGAATCATTGAATACACAAACCTGTAAGTTCGCGCCACGTAAACATTTCGTCGTAACCGTACGTAAAATGGATTGACAGGTTCGTAGTTTTTCCGAATGCAATTTATGAACAAGCCTCTGGAAGGAGTTTTATCGTGTACGTAATAGGAATGACGTCTTTCTCTTTTGAACCTGAGGCCCGTGCTATCATATCCGCGAAGAATTAGCAGAAGACCACAAGCTGCACGTTGTGCACCAGCTGCGATTGGCCTTTATATGTGGGGACATCGATAGCTCTTGCTCAAGGTTGAATGAGTGAAGGTGTGCATGGTGAGATGAGTAGCGCTCAGTTAAGCAGTGGTGGTCTATTGTGTGATACTAGAGAAGATGGGAAAGAGGTGAACCCGTATTGCATTTGCGGAACCAGTAATTTGTATAATTGATCATTGTAGTGTTGTTTTAAAGAGAGTGTGCCAACTCTTTTGGAATGTCAAATATATTTTTCACGGTAAGAAGCTATTAGTTTGATTATTGGATACGATAAAATTCACGTTTGGAGCCCCTTTA
>JARFNR010173241.1:1445-13498 GCA_030323935.1 Semibalanus cariosus
GCCGCCTGCCCCCCCCCCCCCCCCCCCCCCCCCGGCCGCTGCCGGCAGCTCCGCCAGCCATGGCCTCGTCAGACACGCTCCCCTTCCTGAAGGCGATCTTGCGCGCTCTGTTGCGTGAAGGCCCACACGGCATTCAGCCGTCCCCCGGCCAGACGGAGTGGCGCGTGCCACAGACTCCTTCCCCCTCTACCTCCCGCTCCAGAACACCTGGCCAGCTGAGCAGCCCCGGCTCCTTTCTGGCGACGCTTTCTTCGGCTCCCCTACACGGCAGATAAACCATCCCGAAAGACACGTGGGAGCAGGGAACAGCTGATCGGTCCCCTCCCGTGTCGGATCCGCCGTCTGGGCCAGACGGCGCAGTCGGCTTCAGAGGCTGTCTGATTCGGATTCAGTTCTGGTGGAAAGCAGGGAGATAGGACTAGATTAACTAGACCACACGAGATAAGATAGTCACAGTCTATCACTGTTTTGTTCGATTCCTTCTTGGTTATTGTACGAGTAGTCTGAATTTTGATGCGTTTTTAACCAGTGATGTATGCACAAAGTGTGATAAGGAGTATATGTATAATACCTGGGTTTCGCATGCATATTATCAAACCTCTGGCTGACCCGATATTCGACTCAAAAGAGAAACGGTGGAAATGATAAATACTGTGTTCCCTCTTTATAAACTTCTATTCTGACTGTTATAGGTGAATAGAATGATCAGTACACCAGAGCTGTCTTCCCCATTGCCATATCATAAATTCTATGTTGTTTTTATCTGCGTCAATATCGACCGTTCAGTAAGACGATTTAGGTCTCAACATTTTTTTCACTCCTCAAAGGTTTTTATATTAACGTTTTTGTTGATAATGATGTCCGTGTGAATTTTACCAAAGGTAGTTTTTTAGAAGCTTGTATCCTACTTCAAAAGGCATCGACGAACTTTTTAGTGATACAGTTTTTTACGATAAAAAACTGGATTTTTAACCAACAAGGGGAATTTATGGAAAACCTGTCGGTAAAAGCAGTGGGATTCCTGGCTGCGCGAATCACACACTTATCACCCTCATCTGTGCCCCGCTAAACTGTTTTCTCGCCGGTGTAATTCTACACCGTTTTTGCCGGCAGGAATGGTTCCCAGCGCTAGAAAATTGCCGAGCAAAAAACTGACCCCAAACTCTCGATAGCGACTCGTTCCCATCTGCTTTCGCCAAATCCGATGCAAAAAGCGCCAGTGACAAAAACCGGGCCGTGTGGGGCGAGGTCGCTGCACTTTCGCCTCACGTCTAGTTTGGATATGTAATTTAATAATGCATTCCACGCATTTTAAAATGACTTTAAGCTGCTATAAGAAGAGCATCATTGGAGAAAAAACATAGACTGAAATGTCTTCTTTCTTGAACCGAAGCAGCGAAAATAGGGCGGCTGTGGACTGTGGCGTGCGTAGGTACACTCCTACTTATTTATAGCAAGGAATACAATATCATGCATAAAGGGAACTTAGATTAAAGAAGTTTGGCACCAATGCAAGGATATAACGCTATCTCGGCCAAGCTTCGTCCATCTTTTGTTGTTTGTGCCGTCTAATAATCCATATTGTTGGCGTCAGTGAATAGCATAATGAGAACCGCGATCCTTTCCGATATATAAACGGTAACAACGCCGAATCATTGTTCCTAAATAGCGCTTTGCCGACAGGTCGTCATCATCTCATGCGGGACAGCTTTTAATCGCTTCTCATCCTCCGCCCAGCCAGAGTTTCCGGAAACATCGTATTTTTACAACACGCAGCCCTCTGTATTTTCCATAAAATCCTAACTACCTCGTAACTCTAGCCGCCGCTGCGCTGGCCGCGTCTTGAGGCGTATGCTCCCTCATTAGGGTGATTAATATGCTAATATGGCAGTCGGGGGCCTTTAATGGCGGGTCAGACGGCCGGCCAGTCGGAGGCGACTGTCAACCCCCGGCCAGTAGAGGCCAGCATCCGTCGTGACCCCCTGGCTGGCGAGGCTTCCTGGCCTCCAGGATGACGCCTCCGCCCCCCGGATGACGCTCGAATGACGCTCGGATGACGCTCGGATGACGCCCGGATAACGCTCGGATGACGCTCGAATGACGCTCGGATGACGCCCGGATGACGCCCGTATGACGCCCGGATGACGCTCGGATAACGCTGGGATGACGCTCGGATGATGCTCGGATGACGCTCGGATGACGCTCGAATGACGCTCGGATGACGCCCGGATGACGCCCGGATGACGCCCGGATGACGCTCGGATAACGCTGGGATGACGCTCGGATGATGCTCGGATGACGCTCGGATGACGCTGGGATGACGCTCGGATGACGCTCGGATGACGCTCGGATGGCGTCCGGGTGGGGTTCAGATGGCGTCAGATGACGGTCTGATGACGGTCTGAAGACAGTGGAAGGTGACAGTGGAAGGTGACAGTGGAAGGTGACAGTGGAAGGTGACAGTGGAAGGTGACAGTGGCCGTCGATCTGGATGATACACGGCGTCCGTCCGATGGCCGCTGAGCTGGAGACGCAGCGCTTGTACAGCTGCTGCCGCTGTCGCCGTGTACCGTCTGTCGCTCTCCAGGGAATCCAGATCCAGGTCGGATTCAGGGGGCCATCAGATCCGTGTGCTACTAAACGATTGAAATCGGTCGCAAATTGCCTCATTTTCTGAAATTATAAAAGGAAATCGAAGCAGCTTCTCTGAAGAAAGTTTCTATTGAATGCGTTGTCTTAATGCACAAGAAAGCGAAGATAACGAGCTACTATTTTTTGCCACTTTCCTGGGTTATTTCACAAAACCCACTATGTGCCCGTTCCTGATCCGCCAGTGCTCGGATCTCTTCATGACGTCATAACATCTCTTAATGACGTCACAACATCTCTGCATGTGACACGACGGCACGTGCTGGTTCGGTCCAGTGTTTTTGCTACGAGTGCCAGCTCAGGCCTAGACAGCTCTGCAATCCTAGGTTCGTTCCGTCGCTATTTCAGTCACCTTTGGGCGTATTTGTTGAACTTCTTTGTGATTGAAAGGAAAGCTGTGTAAGGAATTTGTCCATATTGTTTGAGAACACGACTAAGATGTGATACATGTACATACATGTCTTTGTTTAGTTTTCATTTTATTGTTCGCGTGGCCTGAATCTTTGTTGTATTCACGTGCTCAGGCGAGCCACCGTGTTGTCTTTAAATTACAGTTCCGTAGCTGCTTTGTTTAGGTGTGACGTGTACCTTCCCATCTCCCTCTCACAGCAACCCCCCCCCCCCCTCCCCCTCTCCCCAGGTCGTCGGCTGAGGAGTCGCGTGACCACCCTGAGTTCCCGTCGTTCCCGCCACTGGGGAGGGGGCGCTTCCAGGGTCGCCGGCGGCCGCAGGGGCCACCCCTGCCCCCGCCGCGCTCTTTTTGTGCCGCCGATCAGTGACCCATATCAACATTTCACCCCGTCGGCCAAATTTCGCGCCGGCGTTCCCAGCTCTAATGTGCGAGTGCCGGTGGCCGGTCGCGCCGGTCGCGGCGGCCGCGGCGGCCGCGGTAGGCGGGAGGGTTTTTCGGCGCGGCGCGCGTGACCAAGTCACTTCCGGCGGTGGCACACGTCTTCCCACGACCCGGAGTCGGGACCCATTGGTCAGAGTCGGGACCCATTGGTCAGAGGCGTGCCACCATTGTTTCAATAGACGCCGAGCGGCGGCTATCGGTGATTATACTTGAGAAGGGTGATAAGATTGGCTATCGTGAGCAAATTGTGTGTCGTGGGAGAATCACCGAGGTGTTGTGTAAGAAGTGGAAGAACACTCAAAGAGGAGCACCGCACAATACTTCTGACTAATAAATAGATCAGGGACTCACTCATGGACACTAGAGTAATGTGCTTGCTCTATGCAGCATGCTGAGATACGATGACAACCAAGAGCTCCGCCACGTTCCGAAAATTCGGGCATTCTGAAAACGATTCTTTCCATGCAACGCCCATAGACGAAATGCAAAAATTTGGTCCAAAATTTGAGAGGACACGTCCCCCGTCCCCCCTCTGGCGGCGCCCCTGATGACAACATTCATGCATAACATGTTGCCTTTCCACACTAGTCCAGCCTTTACTGGGTGGAAAGCGTGAATGATGCGCCACTTAGCGTTGTTGCAGACTTCTGGAAATCGTCTTTTGACGGAGGTCGCTGAAGGTGAGAGGCAGGAACAGAGGTCATCGCGCGCCGTGATGCACAAACCGCCGACCACGGCCGAGTGTCGGGGTCATGTGACCGGAAACCCGTGCGTCGCGCACTGCGCATGCGCCGCTTCTGAATGAATGAATGGGTGGCCGTGACCCTGACGAACGTGGCCGGCCGACCTCAAACTTTGACACGACATCCGGCACCGCCACCACCCGCCTCAGTCTCCCGTCCGGCGGCCGGGGGCTGCGGGCTGCCGCAGCTGCCGGCGCGAGCTGCCGGCGCTGTCCATAGCGACAGGCTGCCTCTGCCGAGGCCGTCAGCGGGGCCGGGGCATCGTTAACCGGCTCTGATGTCGACATGATAATGTGGCACGGCGTGACGTACTGTGATGGATTGGAAGGCACGGGTGCCGCCGGTGCCGCCGCCGGACCGGCAGCTTCAGTTCCGACTCACGGGGGGTAGCATCTGGGGCCGGGAGCCAAGGGAAGGGAGCTGAAACCAGGGAGGGAGGGGGAGGGACGGCCACGGACCGCCCAGGACTCGGGCCGATCCGTCATGCGGCGGTGGTGAGACGCCTTTGAATACGGGACCTTATCTCCCGCGGTGTGGCAGATTAGACGGCCCGCCGGCGGTAGCAGGCCATTATCGTCCCGAGGTGGCGCCGCCTGTGTAGACAACAAGGTCGATTGTGAGGAATCGCTCTGGGTGGCAATCTCAATGGTCGGATTATACGTCTCTTCGACACTCAAGAAAGGGGATTTGCCCTACCACATGGCCGAGGGTTTAGCAGGGGGCAAACATGCCTAGCATTGGTAAGGCTTTGTTGGTAAGTGAAGTTCTGGTGACAGTCAAACATTCGGGAGTTTTCTTTCAGCTACAGCTAACCAGGAATGCCTTCTAGCTTTTCCAGCACTGTTTTGTCTATTGACACTCACTTAGAAAATGATTGACAATTGACGCAAATTTGGTAAGGCTTTGTTGGTAAGTAGTTCTGGTGACAGTCAAACATTCGGGAGAGCATCTGCACTTTGTTCAGCTGAAAAACACGAACAATGCATCGACATCGACACACACAAATCAACGATACCTACTTTCGGGGACAACAGATAAGCACACTAGCTTAAATATAACATGAATATTTAATTTAGAAATGTCAGCGCTGATCTTAGGTAAGAATGTGTTTTACTATATCAATGATGACAAATTTGGACGTTATTCTAAAAAGCCGGCAATGATTTTCTTTCCGGTGTGGTGAATAAACTGTGTCAGATTTACATCGGATTTCAGACATGGGTGGAGCTTTTCCAAAAAAGTCGGTGGGGCAAAATGTCGTATTGTTTTTTTTTCTTGGCTGAGGTGAAAAATGACCATTTTAACGCCAGGAAATTTGAGAAAAGTTGTTGGGGCAAAATTCAAAGTTAGTGGGGTAAAATATGACGTTGGTGGGGCAGTGGCCGGTGGCCCCACCATTTGAATAGGAAACTCCATCCGTGATTTAAGGTGCAATGATGCTATGAAAGTAACACGTTATCGAGCATCTGCACTTTGTTCAGCTGAAAAAACAAACAATGCATCGACATTAAACAACACAAAAATCAACGATACCTACTTTCGGGGACAACAGATGAGCACACGAAACTACGTAAATTGCAAACCGCAAATGCATGTAAGACGTTTCAAAGACATGGAAATACAAATGCCGTTATGTTTTTCGTTGACACTGAACACACCAGCTCATTAGAATTCGCAGTCGGAAAAATATTCCGATTAAAACCATTGTGTCATTCAGGATTCTCATGTTACTTAAACACACACAAACACACACACAAGCAGATACAAAGAATCTACGCAGTTTACACAAACATCATGAAATTCCATTCCTTCACTGTTCGACCTGAATTCTTGACAAGTCGGCATTGCTAATATGTACTGGTGAATTGGACCGGACATACAATTATAAACAGAACCACTGGTCCTGACAAATTGGGGCTAATAAATGTGATGCTCCCCTCACAATTACGTTTGACGTGTCTGTAGCATGCATTGGAACCGTTATCCAATTATGTCTATACTTCGCACTTCAGTGCGTAAGAGCACCGGACGTAACAACTAAAAAAATGACAACATATTTTGTGTCACCCTCAGTCAAACCTGCCCAAAATATCCGGACAAGATCTTAGCTTATTCTTCAGGTGGATGATCACGCATTTACTTCCTCCGCTCTTCCAAGGTTCCCTGACCGGCGCGCGTTTCGACTTCCAGCCTCTTCCCGGCGAGGCTTTGTCAAGGAGGACCGAGGAAATGAAGGTACCTCACGAGTAATGACATCCTTCCTGACAACTGTGTGCACCAGGGTCCGGCCCTGCCCCATGCCCTGCCCCTGTTCCGGCCCCGCACCCCGGTCCGGCACCGGTCACCGCGCCAGAGCGGCAGGTGCGCCACGGACGTCTTTGCAGCGTCGCTTCCGTCGCCAGCGCCGGCCATCGGCTGATATTGGGCAAGATAAAAAGGCCAGCTTTCCGACTGATAAATCGCTACTTCCTGCGGCGGGCTGTGTGGCCAATTTCCGACTGCCGGTGGCCGTCCAGGGTCGTCCGGCCACGACGTAGAGAGACATGGAAGAGTGGCTTCGGCGGGAATTAATGAAGGCAATGCAGGAGTGCACAGTGTGGAATGGACCCAGCTGGGGATCTGGGGATAAGATCGAAATCGTGTTCAATATAGTTCAATATAATTGTCTGTCGATGCAGGACGAAAGCGAGCAAGAAAGGTCGGATCATTGCTAACAATGTTGCATATGAACACACTTGTAACCGACCCAGAGTTGAGTCATGAGTCAACTCATGAGCCGGACATTTTTGGATGAGCCATGAGTCGAGTCGATTCAATTAAAAAAACAGCACTTGAGTCAAGAGTCGATTCAATTCAATTTGTTTGAAACAGCACTTGCGTCAAGAGTCGAGTCAGTTCTTTAGGCTGTTAATCAGACTTGAGTCGACTCAAAACAATTTGAGTCTGTACTAACAGGGACGTAGCTAAGGGGTGGGGAGTCACTGGGGCCATGCCCCCCTCTGAGCAAACCAGTTTACATGAAATAAAATGCAATTCTGCTGACGACCCGACCCCCTCCCCTCAACGACTGGCTAGATTCCGTGCCTGAATCAAGTGATAACTTTCAACTTGTGATGAGTCAAATTGAGTCGACTCAAATTTATTTTTGAATCCAAGTCGACTATTTAAAAAAGCACTTGAGTCAAGAGTCGAGTCGATTCAATTAAAAAAACAGCACTTGAGTCAAAGGTCGAGTCGATTCATTTTTTAACAGCACTTGAGTCAAGAGTCGAGTCCCTTCTTCGGCTGTTGAGTCAGACTTGAGTCGACTAAAACAAATTGAGTCGTTACAAGTCTGCATATGAATAGGACTTCTTTCGTAGTGCATGTACACATTTATGTTTTACCAAAATCCCTAATGCAAAAGAAAAGAAGAAATTATACAAATCGGACCCCATTAAAATAAGCAATAGGTATGGAAAAGTGAGACAATAAAGACAATGTCTTCCTCCAGGTACATGGATCGTCTACCCAACCCATCATCTATTCAGCAGCTCGAAAATAGAATGGAAGTTTACCGCAATGTTTGTCCTGAGTAACTTTCCCAAAAACACTCCTATCGAGAGAACTCCTATCGCTAGAATGACCATAAACATGCCTCTGAGGCGGCCTAGTTTGTTGTTAATTTACAACGCGGTCACTCTTACAACATCCGTGTAACTCTCCCCGAGAACTCGATACGACCGGGAGAGTTCACATCACTAGCGGGAAGCCCGTGTTCCTCGAAGGGAAGTATGTGTTCTATGCTCCCAGCATGTATGACCTCGGTAGCTAGCCAAGGGCCGCCGGACCGGGCGCTGTGGTGCAGCTTCTATCGCACACGCGCACGTCTGCGGTACCACCGCAGCAGGAGTTTATCATTTTCCATCTTGCACCGGCGCTCTATACTCCCCACTCGCCGCGCCGCGCCCCGGAAACGACACCGCCCGCGGCGGCCACACGCCGACCCCGAGCCCGGTCCCTCGCACGCCGGCCGATCTGGCAGCACATTAGGCGATCTGGCAGCGCGGACAGCGGGAGATCTCCCGGCTGTCGGCGGGGAATTCTCGGAGGCGACTTACGAGCCGTGTCTTCGGGTTCGCTGCATGCCGCGATACAAACTTATGGCCTGGAGATAGCGGCGCTTTTTCCGAGTGCTCTGTGCCGGCTTCAATGAAGATGGTTCGAGCCATTCACAAGATGCGGCCGTTTTTTGTGGGCCGGGGCCCGGGACGTATGGCCGGCAGACTGACAGAGGTGGGCAGACGGACCGCCGGTACCGATCGCTGCCCCTTTGTCCCTGTGGATGTAGCCGCAGATAGGGTTTTTGTGCGGCGATGCCCGCCGACACGACTGTTTATGGTAACAAAGTGCTCTGTTCGCTAACACTCCTGGGGAATCTCGGGAGAGGCATTGCTGAGGCCTGTGATAACAGAAACAAAAACGATACAAAGGGCGATTAGGAATTTGCAAAAAGCATAGGTAGAGTTGAAGAAAGCTTCTCGGAAGAGCGATACAATATTTCTAACAAGTTAACAACTGTAAAAAAAAAATATGCGAGTGACACCGATTCCCGCCTGTTTAAACATTTTTTTGTGCTTATATTGTGTTCTGTTTTGATGCACGATGAAACAACCGTTCGGTAGTTGCGTGTGTCAGATCTTACCGTCAGTAAACCTCGTATTGGCGCTTTAATACAGTTCGTATCAATATGCCATCTGCTGAAGTTGCCTTCTAAATCAGCTGTTTCCATCATCATTTGGTATCACTTAGAAAACTGGTGACATATCTGAAACGCAGAAGTGCGTATAGCTTAAGTAGATAAGCCTGCGGCTGTCAGCCTGTCTCTACTCCCCAGTAAAATAAGACCATCCTCAGATAGGCATGTTTTGACGCTGATAAGCTGCATCACCTTGCAAGCGCTCTTCATAATCAGAGCATTAACGATTCCAGATCTTCGCCTCGGCTCGTGCCACTCAGTTATCTGAAGTATCAACACAGAACAAGAAGGTTCGCAGCATGCGTCCACTCCTGCATGTGACATGTGTATAAATAAAACATAAATAAGAACACAAAATTAATTATTTTAGGAAATATCTGATAACCTACGCTATGAATAGAAAAAGAAAAGAAAATGCCGGCACACATTCATGTGAACTTGTAATCAATGAAGTATTGTGAAGTACTCGTATTGTCTGCTTAGATATAAATAAAAGCAACGCAACGTATGGGTTTTGGATTAGATGTTCTTTTAGTCCATAGGCTCGATGTTTCGTAACTCGTTAGCATGCCCTCCCTCTCAAATATCAGAACCCTCTCTCTAATCGCATCCGTCCTCGCACCTCACATGACCGGACCGCACGTGACCAGCGCTGACCAAAGCCCCCCCCCCCTCCCTCCTCAGCCTTTCTCAGTCCCCAGCTGACTGGGGGAGGGGGAGGGGGAGGAAGCCCGCCCGCCGCGCGCCGCCGCTGCCCCCGGCGGTCACAGTCACCAAATTGGCCTCCCTGAGAGCGGTAACCGGCGGGCAAGGCCGCCAGCCATTTGGTGGTAGTGATTAGAGCTGGCTACCCTGACCCAGGGCGGGTCTGCCGCCGCCAGCCAGCGCACGCCACCTCCCAGCTCTCCATTCATGAACAGTGAACACAACCGGCTACGGACAGCGGTCTGGCCAGGATGGCGTATTATTGTGAACTTTTACAGATCGATTGGGTCGAAAATCGCATTGTGGCGGTGGTTTTAAGACATCGGTGCATGCCTGTTGACACCACTGGGTATAAATTTACGGACCCAAATGTGTCCGAAGTCAAGGCGGGTTTGCTTCTCCAAGAGGTGCATCCTGTCAGGTACCCTGTGCCGGTCAGCAACTCCAGAAGTGCGCCGGATGTGGAATACAAATCATAGGCATCTCACAACAAAGGATCAAGGGTTGAGATGCCGGTGATGCGTCGTAAAAATACCACAGTGAACCATCCTTCGGTTACGGCCACGCCCGGGGGCACAATCATCAGGAACAACAGACTCTTGCTTTCAAAAATAGCCCAGTCATAGAGCACGAGGCCCAGCAAGAAACGGCCATGAAACATTACCCAAGGGAGGTATGCGCACTCATATCGCGTAAAAAGCATGCAGAACACCCAGAGAGCTCCATTCAAAAACGCCCACGTCATATAGCCAGAAGGTGGCCGTAGTGAAACAAGAAAACGTCTTGTGTGCATGCTTTTTGTGCATTCATGTCGTTTATTTTAATTTTGATCGCAGCAATACCGTCCAAATTGGTTTTGTGATTAAATGTGATCTTGCCAAATGAACCCACATGTATTCATGTGAGTTTAGTTCAATTGGAATCGAAGCAATTCGTTTAACTGCATTGCTATTTTGGGTTCTTGCATGCATTTTTTTGCTTTGATTAGCACTTAGAAAAGGAGATACCAAAACTGTAGATACCAGTGCGTACCACTGTGGCCGTCATCGAGCACATCCGTCAACAGAAAAGGGGAACATATGAGTCAATTCAACCACAATTACATCAATGTGCATTCCCAGGGGACAGGGGGCAGATTGAATGAACCATGGTCTAAATAACAACTGAAATTGGCGGAACCTGGACATATATCCTGGTTTTAAAGTCACTGTACGCAATTTTAACCTGGCAAGTTTGTTTTAATGCACTAAGAAGCGAATTCTGATGAATTGTGGAACTTTGTCAGACGTTCTGGGATTTAACCCTGATACAAGTTTCACTTGACCATTCGGGATCCACCCGTGAAGATGCCCTGCTGCGCCGACTCCGCTGGTAGACGGCTCGCACGCCCGGCCGGTCGCGAGGTGGCGCCGCTTCGCGAAGAATGAGCCGCGGAACAACGCGAGGCGGCGCGGGCGGGGGTCGCGTATGGTCATTTGTAAGTGACAACAGTGTAAGTGGCAACATGTTATGTTACTAAGGTAATAAACTAGCCCTTGAGTGGGAAAAAAAATGTACTGCTGTATTTGCAGTTAACACTTCTTCGTCTCATCTCTCGCATCCAATCTACCGCACCGAACTGGTACCAGTCGGCCACGGTCCACGACACCTGCCTCTGGCTCTCATCCGTCCCGTCAGTCTCCCTTCACCCAGCACCCGCTCTGTCACGGGGCAGTGCATGTTCCCACCGCGTGCCAAGGGGCGTGAGAAGCACGAACCGCCGAAATATGCAGAAAATCGCGCCGCGTCGCGTCGGCTCCCAGGCGGGGCGGTAACGACTGGAGGCTGAATGTGTGTAATTCCCCTGACTCTGGCAGACGCGGAGACCTGGCTGGCTTCCCGCGGTGGAGCAGTGAAAGTGCTCCACTATGAGTACTAACGAGACGTGGGGTCCAGAATCGGACTTGCGTCACGTGTCCCGCCTCAGCGCCGATGTCTCGCCTTAGCGCCTCCGGGCACTGCCCATCGCCGCCTTAGCGCCGATGGGCAGTGCCCAGAGGCGATATCGCTGGTGGTGAGTGGCAGTCAGGAGATGTAGATAATCGAAGACGACGGGGGAGTAAGCTCAGTGAGCCCTGAACGTGATGCCTCCTCCGACGGAATATGTCGTTGGAGGCTGAAGCGTAATCGGATGTATACTGTGTGAGGTGATTGAAGGTTTGATGTGAGCCGACATCAAAGCGATACATGCTGCCGAGTCAAGTCTCGTGGCACTACTACTTCATGGCATCAAGAGTACATGGTATCAAACAGGGGCGTCGCTACCGGGGGGGGGGGGGGGGGGGGGGGGGGGGGGGGGGGGGGGGGGGGGGGGGGGGGGGGGGGG
>JARFNR010175463.1:0-13467 GCA_030323935.1 Semibalanus cariosus
GGCGGCGGCGGCGGCAGGCTGGTGAGGCCGCGTCGTTTCGGTTATACTACAGTGCGTCGCCACCGCTACCGCCATCTCCTGCGCCGCTAGAAAGCGAACGCCGTGCCCACCATGAGCTCTGCCACGCACGCACACCGCTCATCACAGCTATGATCCCGCGGCGAAGGCGGCGCGGCCTCGTCACGCGACCGAGCGACGTGTTGCTCCGTCGCCGCTCTCGTCTTCGTCGCTGACCTCACGGCCAGGTCGCGAGGGCCTCTTCATGAAATACGATCAACAGATATACTACAGAAATGATGGAATCTGCCATGTCGACCGTTTCTGTCCGTAGTTCCAGCACAGTCGCGCCGAGTCTAGCATATACACCGGTAACGCCCACTAAAACAAGAGTTATGCAACCAAGATCATTCGAAATGCGGTCACCATCCTTGCCGTACCAGCCCTGCACGCCGGCAGGCATGTCGCGGCCTCGAACGTCCCTGGCTGCCGGAGGTCGGGCGGTGTCCGGGCACCGCCCGCTGCGGCCCGGCACCGCTGCCAAACGGCCTAACCGCACCGCGCCGACCGACGCGCGGCGAGGTCGCGCCTCTCACCACGCCACGGCGCCGCCACTCGCTGCCTGCAATTTCGCCAGCCTGCCGTCCCGTCGCGGCGATTGCAGAGGCCTCAGCGTTCAGCGGGCCAGGCCCCCACCATATCGGGCTCGAACGTAATGACCACGGGGCAGCGTGACGCGTAAGAGACACGGCCGCGCCCGAAAAGGAGAGCAGACGTCTGCGGGTGATGATTGTCGATCGCGTGACGTGATGGTCGTCCGACGGGCTGCCGCATTTTTGCTGCTCCAGTCTGGGGCCGCCCGGCTGCGGCTTTCCTAGAGCCGTGCTGCACGCGACGCGCGACCATCTGCTGCGCCCCATAGCCACGGCCGGCGCGGCGAAGGTGGCGCACGGAAAACGTGTCCACGCTGAGAAAGTGCGGAGGTGCTCGTGCGGTGCACGAGCGCGGCTAGGTCGCAACGGGCCATCACGTCATACGCACGTAGAGAACGGAGAGACTGGCGACAAAATTGTATGGTCTAATTCGTCTACATGGAAATTGCATATGATATCGAAAGCTATGTAACCTAAGGACCTCAGAAGCCTTTGATGAAACCTTGAGTTTTCAAGACGCCTGGTTTTCATTGTAAACCATAAGTTTCCTAGAGAATGCAGGAAACAACCGCAACATATTTGCAAATATCCGCATCAAACAACACATGCTGTTAGATTCTCGAAAGCACTGCCACCCAGAGCCTGTCATCACAGTCCCCAGTTCCCAGCAGCCAAACAGACCGTGCCGTGACAGAGTCGGCAAACTGGCCCGCATTCGGGGAAGCGGTGCCATGCAGAGGCCGTCCCGTCGCCGTCCTATGCTGTTTCACCAGCCAGACGGGGGCCCGGCTTACTTCGAGCCAGTCAGTAACGGGGTACACAACCGACGTGCGGGTCCTATACAATCACCCGTCGTGTCGACACCACTTTCCTACATTCATCACTGCCATTTTTACTCATGGACTAGTACATATTGAGTCTCAATGGGGAGGGGGAGCGGGCTTTACGATAGCAGGTTCTTTGCTCGGGCCAAATAGTCCAGCAAGGTCTTTAGTGCGTCATGGTAAGCCATGAGCAGTCTGGCTTCAGTTCGAGATTAACTCAGATCAATGGACTGTCTCAGCTCTCTCAGACTCGTCTCAGCTCTCTCGATGGACTGGACAGAGGTGAGCTGAGTCGTGCCGAGTTCCGTGAGTTCCGTGAGTTCGGAGGAGATGGAGAGAGAGGAGAGAGAGGAGAGAGATAGAGAGAGAAAGAGTGAGAGCGAGGAGAGAGCGACGCTAGCCAAAAGTCGTGCAGCTGCATCTTGCCCATGTAAGTCACCGCGAAACTGCCCTACTGAAAGCCTCTCCCCGGTCCCCAGACTTTCCTCCCTTCATCTTGCTCCGTATCTTGACAACATCAACAAACCGCGAGGTGCATTCGTGACCAGCCGCTGTATCGCTCCGTCTCGTTGTCCACAAACGGTGGACAAACCGACAGCGAGAACACAAGCGCGACACGGCGCGTGACTCGGTTCAGCGAAACACTCGGCCATCACTTCCTCAATCTTTCCCAGCGTCGTCGGCCCTAGGCGGCCGCAGCAGACCCCCATAACGACCATTCCGACCACGAACGGTTACCATCTATCTCGCCGCCCATCGCTGGCGAGTTCCAGCGGACTTTCCGGACGGCCGGGAGGAGCGGATTGAACGGATTGACTGCCGTGGATGGCTGCAGACCCGTCGCGACAGTCCAACCCGGTCCCGCCCGGTCCGGCTTGAATAGGTCGGACGGACCAGGTGTGACCCCAGAGACGGACGACTGGCCTATTGTTATGACTGGAGCACGGCGCTCTGTGGTTAGCGTCGCCTGGTACGACCACGGACGTTGAGGTCGACCTGAGCGGCCCTGAGCTTCCTGCTCCCACTCCAAGTCTGGTTATGATCGGCTTAGCGCTGCACCGCGCTGTTGTTTATCCGCTCGAGGTGAATAGTGACCACTGAACAGCGAAGTGTACATACGTAGACAGTGAACAGACTATACGCGGTATATACAGGATACAGAGCGACAACTGGTTATTACTGGTTATTACTACTGAGTCAGCACGGGCAGAGCACCGATCGACTATCGGCCAAGCGTCTGCCGTTCATAGGCGTCTGGGAATGCGCCCAGGCGCCGACGGCACAGCCGGGCAGACCACCAGACGCGAGGACGCGACGAGTCGAGGACGTCAGCAAGAGGACGCTAGCTACGAGAGCGTCAGCTCCGGTCCCGGTGTCTACATCGTCCCCCCCCCCCCCTCCAACCGGCCGATATACGCCCAGACAGGACCGGCTGCAGCCGGATCTCGTTATGCATGAGCCACCGACGCCGGCTCGCAGTCGGCGCCAGACGCCACCATGCGTTATGTATAGCCCGTCGCGAGCAGTGACCTCAGCGGCAGGTCGCAACACCTTACCCGGCCGGCCGGCCCAGCGAGCCGCCCCTTCACTGTCGTCCAAATCGGAGCCGTCGCACTTCCCCAATGACGTCACCACAGTCCGGGTGTGCTTCTGAGTTACACCCAGGTCTGATTCCGATTCTCAGTCTGAGATACACCCGCCTCTGCTGGATGTAAGTTACAGGCAGTTCTACACCTCTGCTGGGTCTGAGTAACACTTTCTCAGTACACCAGACAGACAGTAGATCTGTCTCTCAGTCTGGCAAAGTGTGACTCCAAACCGCCAGAGCTTTCCGTATCAGGCCCGAACCAGGTCTGTGCCACCCTTTGGAATGAATGTAGCACACCAGAGAATAGACAATAGACATCCCACCACCACCGCCGCACCCCCGAACGGGGTTTAGAGGACAGCTGACAGCGGCAGTGGCGGCGGTGGCAGCGGGATGGGGAGGGGTGTGTGCCAGACGGCGGGTGCAGCGGCCGCCGTGCGTGCGGCCTTGCGGCGCTGACAAGGCCGCGTGACGCTCAAACGGTGCTGCTACCGCCGCCGCCGCCGCCGCTGACGCACGCGCAGACGGCTGCAGAAGCAGACGGCTGAAGAAGCGGACGCGAAAGCGGCGGGGCGGTGCGGCGGCGGCGGCCGGGCGGTGGCCAGTGGCACCGTTAGCGGGTCAGGGCCGGCGGCGGCGGCGGCGGGGCGGGGGCGGCAGGACGAGGCGGCACAACACCCGTCCGCTCGAGTGCCCACAGCGCTCCAGCTCGCAGCACTCCAGCTCGCAGCGCTCTAGCTCACCCGCTGCGACCCGCCGAGACATCGGAGCAGGTCACGTGACCATCGGAGCAGGCCACGGGCCATCAGGACAGGCTACCGGCGGCAGCCGCGGACAGTGCCTTCGCTCCCACATCCATCACGTAGACCGCAGCCGTCCGGCGCCTCCGCCACCGCCACCTGCGCCGCCGCCCGTCCTGTGGACAGTCACTCACCGCTGCACACCGTCCCCTAGGCAGGATCACAGGCAGCGACGCGGGCGGTGCTGTCGACGCCAACGACAATAAACGCTGCTTCGCCGGTGGCTAAACGCACCATCGCTCCCCCGCCTCGACCATTTCAACGCTGCAGGCTAATGGCGGACCGGCCATTTTACTAGTCGCTGACAAATCCAAACGACGCCGTAACGGCCGCGTAACGACGGCGTAACGACGAAGTAGCGGCCGCATAGCAACGGCGTATCAGCGGCGCGCGGCGTACAGTAACGCGCAGCGCTGCACAGAGCGCTCTTTATGGGCCATCACATTTCGATAAACGTGTTCCATGGGACCGCGGAGCCTGCCGGCGGGCCGCCGCCGCCCGTTGCCGCTGGGCGGAACGCTCGCACGCAGCTCTCTCGACCGCACGCACGGCGTGACGTCACGTGGCGGTGGAGGGGGGAGGGGGGGATGGAGGGGCGGAGTGCGCGACCAACCGGAAAACCAGAGCAGTTAGGGGCCGCTTCGATCATGATTAGAGGTGCGCGGTGGCGACGCACAGACGGGTCTGGTGGTGGAGTCGGATCACATGGCCGGCATAGGCGCTGGGCCGAACGGACGGAGCGGAGAAATTGGAGAAAAACAGGGTACATTTCAGAACGTAGGATTCGTGTCCCGAGAAACAACATACGATTTTTGAAAGCTCCCGAAGTTGCCCAGCGGTAGTTGTTAATTAACTACGTCGCTAGGCCGATGTATCCTCTTCGATCAATATCACTGAACTGGGAGCATTATCCCATTTTAGCCTAGCCCAACCAACACAAAGGGTATAAGATAAGATACTGGATATATAAGATGTATATCCCAGGGGCGGATCCAGAACGGTAGTTTGGGAGGGGCCACCGGTGGTTTGGGGGAGGCAAAGTTAAAAAAGTATCACATAATTCTGAAAACTCATCGGATTCCGCTTGCTTATGCATTGATAGCTGATTTAAAACAAACTTCCCTTAGTAAAAGTTGCTTAGATTTTCTTTTATATCAGGAAATGTGTCAATTTTGCTCCGATTTCAGACTTTTTTTTGGGGGGGGGCTTGGCCGGATTGCCCCCCCCCCTTGGATCCACCACTGATATATCATATGTATATATAATCGAAATGTTCAATTAGCTATCCCTTGAAACGAAAACAAATCATCACGCCATAAATATATAACGAAATTAAATCCAGCCATAAATCAGCAAACACGTCCAACAAAAACAGGCAATAAAAGATAACGAGTGCGTCAACAACCCCTCCCGCTGCAGTGTGGTGCGGCGAGCGGCAGGCATACGGTATGACGGCGCCGAAACGGCCGTTTTTTGGGCCGTGCCCCGGGTCGGTCACGCCCACCGTGTGGTGTTGACAGCGGCGGCAGCGTGCGCAGTGGCAGCCGGCCGGAACCCGGACCGTGCACACCCACCGTACTGGTGCGTGACCCGGATACCCCCTCCGACCGCCGCCGGGGGGGGAGGGGGGTGCTGACACATGTCCGGTCCACGAACGGGGGCGGGGCGGCGGCAGACTAGAGTGTACCGGACTCTGAGCATTGGCTGTCTCTGTCTTCGTGGAGCTCTCGACTAAGCAATGTCGGTCGCCGGTACACAGGCCAGTCACATCACAGACACCGGCACAGACGCCGACGCCGCTGCCGCGCCGCCCGATCCGGGTCAATTAGGGCAAGAAGTTTATTGCTGTGTAAATTGCTTTTTGCCGCCGTTGCAGCGGCGCCTGGCGCGGCGTGGCGCGGCGCTGCTTTGTTGGCTGCGAGGCGAAAGTGGCGCACCCATTTGACGTGTCCTGGTCCCGTTGGCCGGCCTCTGCCGTGTGCCGTCTGTACCAGCCTCTCTCCCCAGCACGTGATCGGAGGGAGGCCTCCGCCCGGCGGCCTGTCCCTGTCCCCGATGGGGCCCTGTCCGCTTCCTGGCTCCACCCCTGTCAGCAGTGTGCAGCCCTGCCAGCAGGCTGTAAGTTCGGCCATCACCGTCTTCCTCTCGCTCCTCTCGCTCCGGTGCCAGGTTCTCTCCTTTCTCCGGAGCCCGAGGCGGTTCGGTTTCCCTTCTGCAGGCGGCTCCAGCGTCGGGCACAGCTCTGAGGCGGCGGTGGCGGTGGCGGTGGCGATGGCGGCGGCGGCGGCGGTGGTGGCTGGGCCTCCGTCCCAAGTAAAACTATTGGAGACTCCGTGGACCCTACGATTCACAGCCCGGCACGACCTGGCCCCACAGCAGAGAGAAACCAGTCTCCTCTCTGTATGTATACAGACCATACACAGGCCACCGCAGGCCCATAACTCCGATATGTTTATTTTTGTCAACTATCTGATGCAATGGTATACCGTGCTAACACATACTGAGATGGCCTGCTGGTGACTATGGAAGCCATATTTACATATATCATATTTTTACATTGCATCTTTTGGCGCGTGCGAGGAGAAGCGTAACACAACCACTCCGCTGTGTCATACATCCAGAAACATTTCATTAATCAGAGGCGAAATCACCGGGAACGTCGCCAATGCATACCTACTTTTCTCCGAGACCCGAGCCGGCACTCTGCCGGCACATTCTCCGTCGGTGCGGTGGCCACTGTGGCTGACGATTCGGTCATCCAAACCGCCAGCGACGGGCGGCGTCGTGGGGGTTGGGACGGCGCCGGGGGAGAGACGGGGACCGTCCATCAGCGGCGCGTCTGTCCGTGACGCGCCAGAGACGTCGCCGTCCATCAATACTGGTTGACGGGGCGGCCGGCGGCGGTCGGGCGCCGACCGCTGCCAACCGCCGCCCAGGCTGCGAATCAACACCAGTCGGCGGCGGTCGAACTGGCTGGCAACTGCGGCCGAAGCTCGACCGCCCCAGCCAGCGAAATCGTTCGACTTCGCCCAAATGTCGCAGGATATTGAGAAAGTCGACGTTTATGCGAAATTAGACATTCTATACCACAAAAGATATGAAACTTGTCAACTTCTGACTGAATTTCTAGAATTGTGCATATGCTGGGAAAGAAAAGTCGCGACAGTCGGTCAAGATGAACGGCAAGCTGTCACCGTCACCACTGCCGGCTCCACCGGCTCAAAACCTGTCGATACACCTTGGGCTGCCGCGGCGCCGGCAACCGATGGTGGGTTCGATCGGTTTTCGGGACCGGTTTAAGCCGGATTTGGCCGGGCGCAGCGTGTCGCGACGCTGTGCAGACGCCCGGCCGGCTGGCCACGGTCGGGCCGCGGTCATATCGCACAGAGCCCGCAGTGGAGACCGCGTTCGGCACATCCGTGCGCCCCTCAGCAATGGAACAAGCCAGCACCAAAGTCCACTGGCCAATGACACGGCGCCCTGAATCCCTCGTTGCCCTCGGCAAGGACGCCCGCCGCGATATCGAAGGACATGTGATGACCCGAACACGAACCCCGTCTGATGCAGAATCACATGTCTCAGAACCACTCAACCATGCATATTGCACGTGCCGCCGAGCTGCAATGTTGCATACTAATGTTGATGAAGGACGATGGCGGGGGGCCAATGGTTTACAAGGAGTTTCTCGAGATGCCGGGTCAAGAGATGCGTCACCTCAACAGCAGAACGGAGAGGTTATGTAAGCAGTGCAGACGCCCCATGAGGACGGCCGGTATCAAGGCGGACGAGACCGGACGCTGGGTGCGGGCAGATTAGGCACAGCGGCAGGATTCAGTGCACTTACTCGTGATACTGACGACCCACGACCCAGCAGAAGACGGAGGGTTTGGACTGTGACCTTTGACCTACCGTGACCTGCTGGATGGACTAAGCTCGACTGTGCCTTCTTACCTGGAAGACAGAGAAACACAAGGTCAGAGCAAGACTCGGCTAGAAAGGCAATAATGAAACAATATTATGCTATACATCAGCTATCATCAAACATTCAAACAAGGTGATGTCATGTCATATCATATTTGTTCTCCATATCCCAAGAAAACCATTGGCATCGGTATCCCGATTGCTACAGATGAAATAGACAAGGTATGGTAGGCAGAGTCCTCAACCCTGTTGGCCTGACAACAGAACATCCGCCAGTGGCTCTTTCGTTCAAGGCCTGACCGCAAATCCATCCTGGCTTCTGTCCATCTATCATCAGCCTTGTCTCCGTCCGCCGTCGCCGACGGCGACAGGCCATCGTTGTATGCCACCTGCCGCCCGCGCACGGCTGGCCATATGGAAACAAATGATGGAAATTACATTACTGGTGAGGACGAGCCCGTCGGACTGACGTCTACACGGCCAAGTTAGTTACTGAACCGCCGCCGGCCATCACACGAACACGCCAGATGGCTGAAGCTTATCGGCATGACCATATGTGTGACTGCGAGCAGACAGGGCTGATTGTGTCTGCGAGTCTATGCGTCTGTTCGCTAGTCGCTCTTCAGTCGCTGGTCGGATAGTTGGACCTATTGGGGTCTGTCGCTTAGTTGGTCGGTTTGTCTGTCTGGTTGGGATCATGTTTGTCTGTCAATGTCATGTCAGTCTGTCTGCCAGTCCGCCGCGCCATCCCGAGGGCGTATCCGCCGTACCGGACGCCGCCTATCCGAGACACACTGGCCGTTTGGGAGACCGGCTCGCTCGCTTGGGGCCGACATCCATTACGGCATAATTCTGTCCGGCGTCGCTTCATCCAGTCTGTGATTTAAGTCCATTAAGACCGACGCACGACGTCATTCATCACGATGGAGCCGGTGATTTCCGTCATCAGGGGCCGCCCGCCGCGTCCGTCCGGGGACGGCGGGGGACCATGTGGAGCGGAGAGCCTCCTGACGCCCCATACCGCCGCCCCGCGCGTGGGTTGCGCCCCGCATGGCACCATCAGCCACGTCAGCGCCAATGGCGTTTACGAGCCGTACTAAGCCACTGCGATGCTAAACGTAAACATTGCCCTCGCCCTCACCGGGCCTATCCGATGCGTAATAAACCTGGAACGCCTGGCCGGGGGCGGCTCTGGTAGCCGGAACTGGGTTGGCAGACGAGCCTGACGGCACAGTACGGCTACGAGGCGGCTGTGGCGGCGCGCACCTGGCTGTCTAGGCACGTCCGGGGCTGGACGGCGGACGACCGCGGCGCCAAGACGAACTGCCGCAGGCGCTAGGCAACAGCCGGCGCCGCCAGTCGCGGGGTCGAACGGCCAAGGTCACTCCGGCCATCGCCGCCGCCGTGGCGGCTGCTGCTGAGGCTGCGGGACCACATATTAGCGAGCGTCTCAACCGGCGGCGACCCGTCGCGCTGTGTCGCATCACACGGCACAGGCTAACCGCTGCAGCCAAGACTGCCATGCGACAGTGAGGTCACTGACCCGACCACTGCGCCGCCGCCGCCGCTACTGCCTGCAGAGCCGCGCTCATGGCACGACTGGCCTCCTTACGTCGCAGCAGCCGACCATGGCGGCAGAGTTAGTGCAGGCTGCACGATGCGACGCCATGCCATAAACAGGCCGCTCGGCACGGCATGGGCGCCTGAGCTGCGCCCGTAAACAAACTACGACCATTCGGCGGCCGGGACACTTCGACGAACCCGCCGCGCGTCGCACTCGTCTCACTCCGCCCCAGCGAAGCAGGCAGAGCGACTTCGCAGCAGAGCGTCATAAACCGACGGCGAACGAGCCACCTGCATCGCAGCTGGCAATCGACGCGGCGTGGCCGCATCAACAGTGGGTGTTTACCCAAGGCGAGGCCGGCGCCGGCGGGCGCCGAAGTGTCAGTCAGCCATCGCCGGAGGATCTTCGATGCGTCGACGCCGACGCGGCCGCTTCCGTCGCCCCCGTCGATTCCGACGATCCCTCAGTGGGGCGCCATGCAGGCCCGCCGAGGCACCACAGGGCATCGACGGCACGTGTGTGGTTCATGGGAACCTTATTGATTGTCGGCAGCTAGCAACTGTGGCGGCTCGCCCACTGCCAGGCACGGTCGGTAACAGGCTAAACAAAGCACGCTTGTCACGGACAAGGAGATTCTAGAGCCGATCCAGCGCCTCGGGGTTGCCAACTTCAGTCAGTGACCTGGGGTCAGACGGTGAGGGGAGGCGGTAGGGGAGGGGTATGTCGCATCAAGGATAGACATAACACGATAGTCCGTCTTGCGGCCCCCGGCACGACGGGACGGGTCCCTCTCCAAGCCAGCCAATCCAGCCACGCTGCTCTGCTCCCCCCGTTGGCCGTCTGGTTAGCAACAGACATACCAGCCGCGTGGTCACCACCATTCGTCTAACAGTTCCCAGAACCGCTCTGTTGCCTTTGCGAGACCCGCCTCCACCTCCGCCGGCCGCCGGCTGGGGCTGTAAAAACGGCCGCCGCGCCGCGCTGCTGGTCTCCAGTCGCCGGTCACCGCCTCTATAAACACTGGCCGGTTGGCTGGCAGGCTGGGCGGACCAGTCGTCTGGCTGGCCGGCCTCTGGTCCTCTGGTCCGCAGCCGCCGAGATACGGAGCCAGGCCCCTGATCTGCAGACGCTGAGATATAGACAGCGCTGCTGAGCGGCTGGGCACGTTACGGCGCTCCCATGAGGACGCTCCGCCGGCCGGCCGTCTGGTTAAAACAGACGGTGATGTCGCAAGAAGACGCTGGTGTATGTATACCGAGCATGTAAACATATACACAGCATGGCGGCCGGAGACCGGTGTAACCAAGCACCAGCAAACTAATAAGTAGAGCGGTAGAAACAGCAAGAGCTGCGCCGTGCTATTTCCAATGTCACTTGCAATCCCCGACCTAGCATTCCCGGACTGGCATTCCCAGTATGTTAATCAAGACTCAAAATTAACTACTCAACTAAAACTCGACTCAAAGTATGCATCTTATCGTTTGGCTCTGGGCCCAGCGCCTGTTAGGAACATTCGTCACTCTGATGGTGGAGCTGGCATGCCAAAACACCAGTGTGTGAAGACACATGTCAAAACCCATAACGAACATCACTAGTTCAATAAAACTGAAGAACGCTGAAGGAAATATTTCCGTCACCTGACTGGCATCTCCCGAGAAAAAAAGCATCCTGCTGACCACGCCACTACGAACTGATCCCACCATGGGGACGCCCACTGCATACCTGGCATTCCAAAACACAGCGCTCCGAGGCCGGGCCGTGAGATCGCCAGCCAAGGACATGCCAGTTTCTTCCGTCCACATTTCCCGGCAAATAGTGCACGGACCGCCGGCTCGGAAACCGAACTCCTTCCGCTCAGCTGTCTGGACCCTGCCGTATCTACGTCGCCGCCTCGGACATCTTCCCGGCCAGTCGCCCAGCGAGGGTCAACCATTGGGAATCCTCGCGCGGCTCCAGCCTAGTGCCGGCCGGCGACGGGGCAACGCCGCGACATGACAAGGCGAAGGCGCGACACGTCGCGATGTCCGCGACAAGCCGAGAGATAGTGATCAGTACCGGCCTCCGTCAGACAAACGAGAGGGAAGGACGTCACGGCGGCGGCGGCTGGTACCGTGCGTCAGCGGCGGATCAGGCCGCCAAGCAAACACGCCACGACGGCCAGACTACATACGGCGTTACATCATGGCATGGTGTAATGCGGGCCGGACTGTATGACGATCATACGCCACGATCAGGTGCTCTGACGTGTTCCCGTTCACACATGGATGCTCGCAAACCTGCTCATCCACATCTGATTCGGAAAGATAGCTTCGTTTTGAGTTCAGTTCGTCATCAAACAGACACGTAGCCATTTTAAAATGTACATAAATAAATAAAATTAAGCCGATAGAAGAAAAGCCATTTAAAAATGTACATAAATAAATAAAATTAAGCCGATAGAAGAAAAGATGGCAAGAAGTATACGTTCGAAATAATGGCATATTTGCATTCTTTAACTTTCTGGCGGTAATTTTTTAATCTCTGCGACCCCTGCCGAGCAAACCGCCCCTTCCGAGGCCGCGTCGCGTCCTATCGGCACCGCCCAGTCCATCGCGACGAAGTTACGAGCGTCGCGGCGGCCGCACGACGGAAAAACAAGGCGCACCCAAGCGTCGCGCAGCCAGATATAAATCTCCGCTGCGACGTCAAACGACTTTCGGGACAATTTAACCCGACATTCGGAAAAATGAACAGCCAGCCTCGTGGCGCGACGCGGCGAAATTCGACGCCGTCACGTGACCGACACGGGCCACCATTCGCGACTCGCCCAAGGCAATTTCGGCGGCCCGTCTCGTCACGTACCGTCACAACTCCTCGGGGCGGCCGTTTGTGAGACAGCTATGCGTCGTTAGCTGAAGCGAAGCCTGCAGAACAGGCCATTGAGGAGGACGCTGCATCCTATACCGGCATCCGACGCCGGCCGTCTGTCTCAGTTGTCGCCGACATGATTTCCGGCGGCGGCATCTTCGATGTCCCAACTTCCATCACGTTGTTCTTCCCCTCCATCAGACGCATACGGTTATCGTCTGTCCCCGAATGATATGTCTATTCCACGGAAAGCGTCCCGTGTCGCGCGGAGCCCGTCGTGTCCGCTGGACAACGACTCGGTTGCCATCGCCCGCCCTCTCCACAGGACGTAATGTAATGGTGGGCCAGTGTCACAAAATTTGTCGATTTGGGTAGGAAATGACATAGAGATCTTATGTACAGGCTGAAGGGCTGTATGATGTAAATTAGGAGGAAAAGAAAACTTAACTTCCACTCCCTCAGCTCCAGAGAGCGTTGTAAATTGTAAGCTTATAGGCATCCCTAACAATGGAAGACATGAACCAAATCTATCACGAGCACCAAGTCCTCCCAAAAACGGAGCTTAACAACCTCCAATGAAACGCCGCGAAACTAAGTGTTTATTTAACATGGGAAGGGCTATGTATATAAGATCTATGTATATAAGATCTCTATGGGAAATGACACCAAACTGTGAATAATTTTCCGCTCTCTTTCTCCATTTTAGGAGTGAATTTTCCACTCCTAAATTAATAATTGTGATCTTGAATCTGACATCAATAAATATTGACTAAAAATACATTATTTCAATTAAAAATACTGCTTTTCATATTGAAAACAGTAATCAATATCATACCATTTTATACATAATATTCCACTCTCATGGTCTTTTTGGTCTCAAATTTTCCACTCTGACATCCAAGCCAAAATGGAATCTTGGGACACTGTGGTGGGTGGTGCACTACTTAGCTGGGCGGCCGCTCCCACAAGGCTGCAAGCTTGGTGGTTGGCCACGGTGTATGGTGGGCTATGCTGGTTGAGCAAAGAGCTGCAGGATCCGTTGGTTGATAAGAGACGTAGTAGGCACTGGACAGCCTAGTTAATCCATCCCAACCGTCTCAACGCCACAATCACTACCAGCACTGCGGGCCCCGGTGACACAGAAAGCTGCGGGGACTGCGAAGGCGGCACGAACGGCAGGAACGGTGACGACAGGAACGGCAGGAACGGGGGCGGCGGGGGCGGAGGCGGCGTCAGGAGCCAGACCAGGCTATCACAGTATCACACGGCACTT
>JARFNR010176573.1:0-13450 GCA_030323935.1 Semibalanus cariosus
GACCTGGTGACCTGACCTGATCTGACACAAAACTAAAATTGTAACACAATGTATGGAAAGGATCACTGATAAGTTATACCAAATTTGGCGGCGCTACGCGCCGCCGTTTTTTCGTCATCCCGAAAAAACCGCAGGGGGGTGTTCAAACACCCCCCCAGTGGGGCGCGGGTTAACCAACGTATTCCAACTGTAGTATCTCGTATGTAGTGACGCATCTGATAAGCGGAACAGGGAAGTGTTAGCGTAATGTTGCTCAATGTCATTGTGTATAACAGTTTTTTCATTGTGTTAGCATTCATTTAACTTCTTGGCTTGCTCATATAAATAAGTAGTCATATGATCAATATATGTATAAGTAACACATTTACAGGCAACAACATAATTACAGGGCATCCTCGTGCTTAATAATGTAATTGTGAGTTTGTGATACCTCACATCATATGAACCATCCAACAAAGCGTCTCGTCCATTTACCGACTAATGCTTGGCTTCAGAAGATTCATCATGCATACAATGTGAATCGTCCGTTGCGAAAAACTGAATCATACATGAGTTAGGGCCTAGCTTGATGTCCTTTCAATGCATTAGATTTGCATGATTCAAAAAATGTCCCCGTGCGTGAGTTTCGGAAGATGATAACTCTGCGCATTTTATGCAGTATTCATATACGTTGCACGAAAAGGAGATTTGTGGCTACATTTGCGTATCTCCATATGGGAAATGTCAGAAATTTACTACATTGAATCTCAACCTCTGACTGAATACAAAACACGAAGAGAAAATGTGAGCGAGAGGGGCGGAGAATACGTCCAAGATGAAATGGACTAATAAATATCAGACATATGCCAAGGCCAAAAAATAGGATCCAAGAACCACAAGATCCCATGACAAGCTGATTTTCCAGGATCCAGGATCCACAGGATCCCACAATTTTTGCATTCTCCAGGATCCAAGATCCATAGGATCCCACGAAAAATAATTTTCCAGGATCCAAGATCCACAGAATCCCACGACAAAATGATCCTGCAGGATCCAGGATCGAACAAGATCCCAGATATTGGATCCTAGTGATCCTGGATCCCGGATCTTTTTGGATCTTGGCACATGTCTGAATTCACCACATGTAAATCTTACACCATTGGCATTGAGTGTGGAAGTTTAAAAGCATGTAATACATGCATTCATATATTTTAGCACCACAAAAAGTGAAATATACTTAACAAGATCCACAGGATCCCTCGACAAACTGATTTTCCAGGATCCAGAATTCCAACGATTTTTGTTTTCTCCAGGATCCAAGATCCACAGGATCCCACGACAAATTATTTTCCAGGATCCAAAATCCACAGGATCCCACAACAAAATGATGCTGCATGATGCAGGATCCAACAAGATCCCAGATCTTGGATCCTAGGGATCATGGATCTTGTATCTTTTTTGGTTCTTGGCACATGTCTGATAAATACAACGGTATATGCTAGGTTCCTTTCTCGCTTTTTCTTCGTATAACATTTAGCCAGAGCTGGAACAATTTGTCCTGCTCGTGACGATACGAACAACGTGACTAGGTACAATATCACTTCTTCTTTTCACATGTGTGGAGTCATACGGGTATTCATTATAACCGTGGAAAAACCACCGGCGTTTACGGTGGCATGGCATAATTACATATCCATCGTCAGGCCAGAATTCAGTGAGAATGACTGTCATGACATCACTGATGTATTTATACGGCTTATTCATTTCATGACGAAATGGTGACTGATATTAATACACGAAAATACGGAGACATTTCAAGCTATTTACTGGAACAATGGTGAAGTTTTTCGTACATTTTACATACTTAGTCGCACGTATGGCCTGCACAATTATTACTGTTGGGTTAATTGATAAATAATGAGACAATGAGACAATGAGAATGAGAATATGATGAGATCGTAATGAGACAAACCAGTATTTTGCCGTATGAAATATTTGTATGAAAGCATAAATAGTTCGAATAGAAAATGAGCAGTAGGGAACGGCTGCACCGATCTTCTTCAAAATGGGACCATTCGATTCAGTACATAAGATTTCATTGGCTATATAAAAATATCCGCCGAACATTTGCAGTATTTAGTGCAGCCTCAATGTTGACAGCAAACTTGAAGTGCGGCACTTCAAGTTTGATATCAACATTGTCATTATGGACTTCATTGTGTTACTATGCGTGAAATTCTACTCCTTACCCCTAACCCCCAACGTGTTCGAATTAACCTCTTAAATCGAATTAACTCCTTACGTGTTCGAGATACAACATATGCAAGGAAAGGGACGAATGTATTTACGTCATTTATTTCGAATATTTAAAGATACGAAACAAATGACATGTCTTCTACATGCTAGCTATACTTTCATTGACTCTACTGTTAGTTAGACGCGCAGTGTTTATCCTATTTTAGTAAGACTACAGATCCATTCGCACTTAGCCAAACTCAGTATTTTTTACTAGGTTGACAGTGACAGAACATAATGATAGCTTAAGGCATATTGCACGTTTCGACATATAAAGAAGTTGTGCGATGTGAAATGCTTATATTTGGCGAGCCAAATGCAAATGTAAGCATTATGTTGCTGGAAATGAGAATAATCGACCGTCTAGAATCTTAAGTTGGTGGTCTTAAAAATGATCTGCAATGGCTGACCGTTCATTCTTCCTCCTCAGACGTATTCCGAGAAGCAACCACCTTCCGAAAACGAAGCTTTTTAAACTATAAGTATATTCACCGCTTTGATATAAAACAAATTACAATACAAATATGCATTAGTGTAACAACATTAAGACATTTAAGAGCACTCAGCACCCAAGCCGCAACCACACTGAAAAAACGCAGAACTTAACTAACGCAACAACTATGTTACCTTGCTAAGCTTATCTTGGTAAACAGCGAAATAACACTTATCGTCATCACTAACTGCAAAAGCACTCGCAGCACCTCGCGACCCGCACCGCACAATATTCGCAACACCACTACACACACTGGCCCGACAGCAGAGAGCACCGTTGGAACGGACGAATTCTGCACCGATCTGCGAGAAGAGACTGAAGTGGTGTGGTGGCGGTCGGCCAGCCGCCCCGCCGCATCCGCCCAACCCCGCCGCCACTGAGGCTCCGCCCACCAAACCGAGAGGGTTCAATCGACTTTGAGGTGAGTTGTCACTCGGTAATAAAGCATCTCCAAAACAATATCAGTTATGTTTATTATCGAAATTATGGCTTCAGTAAATATCTTATTGTCTCTTATAGGTAATCCTTGATCAGATTTTTGTATGACATTTTTTGTCGAGTTTTATTGCGTTTTGCCCGATTAACGAGGCCAAAGACTGCTCGAAGGCGGCCCATGGCTGGCGTAAGCCCAACCTTCGACAGGAGAGATTTTCTCCGGACACTCTTCAGTAGGCGAAAATGTGCAGAGAGTAAGTGTGTGGCCTAGATTTCAATGAAAATTTCTGGCGCGGTGAGGGCGCAACATGGCAGTATAAAAGCTACGAACGGCCGGGGAATGGCATCTCAGTGCTCGTCCAGCTCTCGTGGTGGTTACATCTTCAGAACCTGTGGATTTACCCTCAACAGGTGAGTGGTGCAAAAGACACACTTCTGTCTACAGTCAGATATCTTCCGAGCAGAGGTATTTCACTCGAAAACTTCGACGCATAAGCATGCCTTACTTTCCAGTAGCTAAATTGTGAAGAAGAATTTTGTATATCTTTGTTCATTTCAGCGGCAAATTGGACATTATTTTGCATAGCATTGCACTTCCTTACTACAGACTAACGGATGATGTTACGGCCGAAAGAGTCTGCAAAAACAGCAGAAGTATTTGTACAATCGAGTATATTCTGCTGACCAGCATTACTCAATGCCCTGCAACATGATGAGAGATTGCACAGAACTCATGTACTAGTAACAGCAAAAAGTCCATTAACATTTGAGATAATAATTCAGCATAATTGCAATATTGTTGGAGTTTAAAAGAAGAGCTTTAAAATGGCAATTTTAGGTTTTATAGACAGATTGAGTTTGAGCTAAGAAATAATCAAGTTCGTCCACAAGTCATGTTTCAAAACAAGTTTGAACGTATTTTCAGACGAGCTAGTGCAAAAATAACATTTTGCCTTGATTTTTCGTTACACTTATCCTTTTTTTATCAATGATTCCCCCAAAATTGCGTATGCTCTTCTCTGCAGGTCTTGATGGTGACCACTGATAAATTTTGCGCAAAAATTCGCACATCTCCATGATATTTATCAATAGGATTATGTTCACTGCTTTAGACAGTATAACATGAATTTATCAACTGCAAAAATAGGAAAAATACGAGAAACATTGCACACAAACAAATCCAAAATTAGTTGATAGAGGCATCATAAAGCGTCCAAGCTTTTCCTGTTCACGCAAACGGTGTAACAAAAAAATGATTTCAGTAGCTAAGTGCTGCTTCTGTCTCCTCTGCTGGTGACCCAGCTGCTCAACGATGCTTCTTGATACCAATCCGGCTTGGTAATTCCTATTCCGCCATCCATCCGGGTAAGTCACGCCGACATGCCTGACTTCGGGAGAGCATGACGATGCTGCACAGAAGTCGTGCAGCCGATACCCCCGATACCCGCCCTATGGCTGTCCCGCGCCTGTGGGCGCAGCCGATAAAACCACCCTGTGGCTGTCAGACACCTGTGGCCGGCTTTGCGGTCAACCCCGGCCGTGCAGACGTGGAACGCGAATGCTCTGAACATCGTCTAGAACCCGACGACTTGAGGCAGTGAACATGGACTTCTGACAGCACTGACCCCACTCTAACTGTCGGTCACATCGCCCCAAAGCCCCAATGCCACCACCAGGTTAATATTGACTGGCTCGTCAATCTTGTCTTGTCGGTCAATCTCTTCTGGTTGGTCAGACTTGGCTGGCTGGCCAAGCTTGTCTGACTGGTCAATCTTGTCTGGTCGGTCAATCTCTTCTGGCTGGTCAGACTTATCTGACTGGCCAGACTTGTCTGACTGGCCAATCTTGGCTGGCTGTCACCCCCGTTCAGACGGTCAATGTCATCCACCGTGCCTGTCCGGTGGGTCCGGTTGGTCCGGTCGATCCGGTCATCCCTGTATGACCAGCACCTGACCAGCACCTGCGCGGCGGCGGCGGACCGGTACAGGACCTCGGCGTGTCCACTGCTGCCGTATGCAGCAGCGGCTGGGTTGAGAAGGTCAGGAACATATCGGTAATGTGCCGGCCAGCCGCTGCTCCGACCGCTGAGTCATGCCGGCATGCTGTCCCGGCATGTTTATTGTCGGCATTGTCACAGACGCACTAAAGGCGATGGATGTCACCGGTGAGCTCGGGTGTCCAACTCCGCGAGGGTCTGCACCTTCGCGATTAGCGCGCTCGCGCTAGTGGCTCAATTTAGTAGCGCTGGTCGTTGTTACCTAGAGCAGCGCATGTGACATTCAAAGCCAATTCAGAATCCAGAGCAGTCGGGGTGTTTACTGTAAAAAAGACCAGAGGGATTTTAGAATAGGTTTGTATGGTCATACAAGAACATGATAAAAGGAAGATAAACCAATTGACCTGGTGGGTTTCCACGGGTTTCGGGTTCATGGGTTCCCAAAAAGGAAGGGTTTTCAAATTTTCTTTGTCCAATCAGTTCGATGATTTTGATACCCGGCAATCGAAAGTGATTGGCTTCGGGAGTTTGTGGAGAGCGTTTGCCCAGTGACGTCACATAGTGACGTTTGCACAGTGACGAGTCATGATACATCAGACTGCTGTCTATTTGATGTGCGGTGTCGCGACACCTGAGAGAGCCTCTCAGTTTACAAAGTAGAAATCTGGCAAATATACAGTACTAGTGCCACGGTCTCCGGTGCTTGTTCTGTTCTGTAGCGTTACGCTGGGTTTCGGGATTATATTGCTCATTGTATTCAACATGTGTTCATGCTTATTGCTGTTTGCGATACTGTTAAATATGTTTGCGGATTGCCGATGATTCAACTAGACATATACAAAAGAAACTGCACATTGAAAAATTATATATAAAGCAAAATTGTGTTTTAAAGCGTATGTTATGACACGTTTTTATTGCACGGGGTTTATACTGCAGCGTGTCTTTTCTAAGGACAAATTATGTCCGCAGTGTTCTGAACTACTTCACACCATTATCTTGTTCGCAGCGTCTCTCTTAAGTCACGACCAACACTAAATAGCAAGCCAATTAAACCAGTTCACCACTTCCCCGCATACTAATTACGTACACGTCAACTGTGCAGGCCACTGAGCTGCTAATCGTATCCGCCAGCGGTCCATGTCGTCCTTCTCTTCACCTTCATGTGCCTTCCCGCAGCGTGCAGCCGTCACAGATCATGGCGACCCGCTTCACTGACCATATCGCCGGAAAGTCCCAACCTCGGGCGCCGCTTACCCGTGAAGTGTCCGGGACCGTTGGGTTTTCCGTTCAGGCATCCCGCTGATACTGGGAGCCACTCGATGGGGCCGCTCAATGCTGGCGTCGTGAGCGCCGTCGGCCACTGCAGAGCTACGGCAGGTTGCAGGACTAAGGGCCGACTGCAGGGCAGGAGAGGCTCCAAGGGGCGGTTGCAGGTGTCAAGGGATGGCTGCAGTATTGCCTTTAAATCAGCGGCTTTCCCCGGCTCTGGAGGACAGCTTGGTGAGAACGCAGCTTTATAACATTCTCAGTGATCAACACGTGAAACTTGATCTGGTGGGTGTGGTATTGGGTCGTGTGTTCGGCTGGGGCATAAAATGGACCATATTTTCGTCCAGCTCTTTCACAGCTTTAGACGGAACGTCCACTCATGCACATGATGGGGCTTATCACTAATCGGGTCAGTATCTGACTAGAGGCGGTGCGAGAGTTCGGTGGCGTCAGAACTGATCAAGCGATGCTGCTATGTCATGCCAGCAAATGGGTCCACCCCGCAGCAACTCCGACCGATCGCCTCAGTTTCTATGCAAATCAGCCCCCAGATCGCCGGTACTTCAAGTGCCTCTAAATCTGGCTGTTAAAGTCACAAGACGCGCAGTTAATAAATGTGGATTCACTCTGAACCCATAGTACAGGGCTGGTAAAAAGTGCGATCATGATACATAGAGCGGGCGCCAGCAAATACCCTTTCAAGTTTGCCCCGGGGCCGAAAAGACCATTCTGCACGAAAGTTACCCCTGGACTGGTCGGAGGGGCCCCTGGACAGGTCGTAGGGGCCCCTGGCTAGACCGAAAGAGCCCCTGGGCGAGTGAGAATGGCCCTAAACATGCCGAATGGGTCCCTAGCCAGCACAGAGGGGTCCCTCAGTTCACGGGGTCACGGGGCCACTTTGTTTCGACCAGATTCGATTGGGCGCCACCGAAACCGTTTTTACCAGCCCTGCCATAGTACCTATGTAAAGCCGGGGTTATACGGTCTGAAGCGAAGCGAGGTGCGTGACGTCGTCCCGCATCTCATTGCCCGCTTTTCCCGGCCGAACCTTACGGTGCACTCTGAAACAATGTCACATAAAGAGCCTGGACGAAATTCCTGGAGACGCAAAAGTCTGCTAAAACATACCGGTCTCGACCGTCAATCGTCAGCAAAAAGGAACCACTCTCCGAGGAGTTTGAACTCCAACGCTGCACAAGAACGTAACGAGGGCGTACAATCTTTGGAGACTGCAGTGCTGCAAAAAGCTAGCTTCCCCGCAGAGCTGAGGCACGGACTCTCATCTGCCATTCGGCCGCGGTATGCATAATGTGATGCGGCCGACGTATAAGCTGCTGTTACGCCTGCCAGATGAGGCTTTGCTGCATCGAAATATTGGCTGATTTCACCGCAGTAGACAGGAGAGCTCTATTTTACTTGTTATAGTCTGAATGGTGAAAGGGAGATGATGCACGGGGTCAAACCTCCTGTTGAGCGTGGGTTTCACTCGGCTGGAAACGTCACGGAAAGCTCACGAAAACATCTCTCAGAGGTGTTTTTTTCATACCTTTGCCTGACCTTTTCTCTCGTCTGTTATGTTAAACTTTGCCTCCCTCTCCCGTCGCAGGCATCTCAACACTTCAATCAATGCTACTCAATGTATCTAATGATTTATATATATGCATGTCCGAAGACAATAAGTTAAACTGCATTGCCCATAGGCCTAAAGTAGTTTGCACAGCAATCAGCCTGTTCGGGCACTTGGTAGCTGTTTTATGACATGGACAATGGCCAATGAGTAGCCTGCAGGACAAGTAGCCTACAGGACATTGAGTCAGTTGAACGTGCTGGCTGCTAGGCGGTGTCATACCATACATCATAGTCCCGGTGACTCACACAGCTCTCCGTTACATCACAGTCCCGGTGACTCACACAGCTCTCCGTTTTCTCACCGTATGGCCGGCTGCGAGGCGGTCTCTCACGTATTTTATGCCTGCTAAGTAACACCCTATCAACTCATTTGTCGTGCGGTTGGCCAAACGGTTTATGCCCCTCCGGACACCGGCCGTATCAATTAACTCATTGATTCAATACATTCCTTATTAATTCCTGCTGATTCCAAATAACTCTTACGAAATAAATTATAAAATAGTGTTGTTTCGAATTGTTTCAAACATCCATTGTATATAAATGTCTCTAATGAAACAATATGTTTGCTATCTATTGAATAAATCACCAAACTTAAAATAGTAAAATAATTAAAACCCGCACTTCACCTCCTCCGCGCAGCCGGACACCCACGCCACGCCCCAGCGCTGTCCATTGCAGACAACCGTGCGCTCTGCATCCGACCCAGCCCCCCCCCCGACGTGTTGCATTTTGTCGTCGTCATAGCGCCGCGCACGACTGGCTATGCAGTGTCATGCCACCGCGCACGACTGGCTGCAATAAACGCGACTCGCACCGCCTCAGGTGTGACGTGACGCACACTGGCGACCCGCTAGCGCGACCCGCACCGCCTCAGACGTGACGTCACTGGCGACCCGCACCGCCTCAGACGTGACGTCACTGGCGACCCGCACCGCCTCAGACGTGACGTCACTGGCGACCCGCCAGCTCCGCGCGGAGGCTGCCGCCTCCCTGCAGGGCGGGACCGGGCTGGGCCGGGCGGGGGAGGGGCGGGAGATCGGCAGATAACGCCAGCCAGCGCTGTGTGTCCGGGAGAGGACAGTGCTGCTATCTGTCGATGAACAAGAGAAGCTGAAGTGAGTCTCACGAACGGTGGCGGGTTGGGATGGTCCTGGAAGCAGGCAGCAGCGCCACCTGTTTAATATGGAGTGGAAGACCGCCCTGCCATCTGTTGAGTGAAAGTGTACCTACAGTTTTCTGGCATGGGAATGTAAGCCGGTAGTGTGGCTGGTTCTCAGACTTACAGTACTTTACCTCCCGATAGGTGGCGGCCTTATCTGCCATAAGTAACCAGTTTGCATCGAGTGAACTGAGCAATCCATGTTATATGTCGTCTTAAATTTATAAATTGATTGCATAAATTTAACTGCATTTTATAGTGAATGTAGGCATTCTCAAAATGGGATATAGATATGAATGATTTAGACTGATGCATATGTGATTATGCCAAATTGCAAGTTAATATTCCAAATAAAAAACACAGACTGAGTCGTATATATTTTAAAGCTAATACAATTTCCAAATCCTCCCAAAAACATTTTCTTTCCAAACGCTGTTATCCAAACGCTGCTTCTGGTAGGTATCTTCTATTTTCAGTCATAAAATTGTGTTCCATATTTCTATCGCATCTTCGAAGGATATGTTATAGAATTGACAAAATACCTAGATGAGGACAGATGTCTAACAATTTTGCAATTCAGTAACCAAGACCAATATCTTTTCATCAAACAACAGTGGATGGTTCAAGTAATATCTAGGTTGCAATACATTGATTGGTCATCATCCTATCGACAACCTCAAATGATAGCAACCCTTTCTATTCGATGCCGCAGAGTTACTCATTCACGCGTGCAAAATCGTGTTTGCACAGTGCATCATTTTCAAGGCAATTAACCATCCCCACGGACTGTAGCCAGTCGGATTGTAACTTTGTCCTTCCTCTTTGCTACCTAGCGACCACCGATGTCGTCTAGCTAAGCCAGTCACCCTCTTGCCATCAAGTGACTTGCTGTCTCTTTCCAAGCCTCTTGAAACTAGTCGTTGAGCCGTTGCATCACACGTCGTGACTAGCTATGCTCGAGAGCTCGTGGCGTGTTTATGTTCACTGTTTGCTGACATGGTACCATTTGACGAGAGACTCGAGAGAGTCGTCCGCAAGTCCTTCATTGCAGCGCTTTTCCGCTGTCGATTTCACCAATTACTCTGAGACGTGAGTTGCTGGATGTGTGCCGTCCGAGTCCGGCAACGGACCCCTGGGGCGCGAAGACACAGATTTCACTGATCAGGCAACTATCACACTCTCTCCCCTCTCTCCAACTCTCTCTTTCATCGCGCCCGGCAAGATGGCCGACAACCGATATGAATACCAATTAAGCACAATGTGGTCTGCCCCTAACGCTTTCCACTGCCTCTCACCGCTGCATGACGCGGTTTTCCGCTGCTCGATTAGGTTAACGTGCACCGCAGTTGGCTGGAATGTCGACATGATAGCCTGTTGAGGATGATCAGTGAACAATGACTTCGGACTGCAGCATTGGCTGAGTTACACAAATATTTACTTTTTCCGAGCGATGTTGCATACGGTTTATTACCGAGCGGGCGCGAAGCGCTCGTGAGGTTTCTCGTCAACGTACTAGACAAATTTACATTTGAACCGACCCGGCCCGACACGGCCCGGCCGAACAGATGCTTTTCGGAAGCCAATAATTTTGCAACCACTGCCCCGATTGAGATCGGGTTTTCACCATTGAATAGCTACATCAAATAAATTTTACTTTGAATGCGTTTTCCTCTGATGAAAGTTTTAATTTAACTTAGTGTACAAAGTTACAATCCATAGTTTTCGTTGGCATAATTTGCACCGGCGAAGCCTGCCATAGTCAACGAATATTGATCTAAGCATTAATTAGCATTAATTTATACGATGAAGCATGCAGTGCTCAGGACGCACTCCCTTTTGTCGGATTCGAGAAAGGAGGTCATGAACAATTAAATACCAACTTATTTTCATGAATATAAGTACGGCCTTGAATGAGCAGCAGAAACCGCTCGGTTACCGCCGGCTCGGTTACCGCCGGCTCGGTTACCGCCTATTAAGGCGTTTTACTGGTTTGTAGTAATTATACGTTCGTGACGAAACTGACCATTAAAATTATAATGGACTCCGCTTATACTAAATGCTCAACTTGGGCAATAACAATTCATTGAAAGTCATGATAGGTACTGGCAAAGATGACTGAAAGGTATACAGAGCAGGTTACTGAGCTTTTACTGAAGCGTGTTGTTTGACTAAAACAACTGTTGCAACCACAGTTGCTCTATCATAGTTGCAGCTTTTGCAATAATTTTTTGTCGATAATTGTGTTTCCGTAAAATAAAATTGTTCATGATGAATGTAACCGAATTATAATTAATATGGGTTGTTCGCCTTCATGTTGTGATATGACACGCACACACTACCATTTACTACAAACAAATACATTGCATAACATGTTACTACATTTTCAGTTCTGACTATATTCAACGTTTTTTCAAACAAAATGTAATTTCATATATGTAATGAGTTTATTAGGATATATCAGAAACAAACTACTGCAAGCGTGTTTTCATGTGTCATTCGTTTGTTTTGTATACCTTGCATGTTGATAGACATATTTAACTTCTTATTTACTTATGCCTTGTTGTGCTTTCAAACTCGTCCAGCGAATATGGATGTCTTTAACCACATCGAGGTATCATATCTCAATATCTCACATTCCTAACTACGATTTCAAAGAAATTGAACCACCGCTTATCTCCATCCACGAGAAGAACAAATCCAGCCTCTTCCGTTTCATGTTTGCATTGTACACACTATGGCTCCCTTCCAGCCAACACACCCAGCGTTTCTATTTGACTCCCAGTCCTTTCGACTCGCCGTTTCTGCCAACTCACGTGGGGTCCAGTGACCGAGCGAAATTCCGACCAATTATGCATTGTTGAGCGCGCCTCGGTGTGAACGCACCACTTTCGCTGCAGCGGCGGCCTGCAAGTATGTCAAACGACGGACATTAACGGAGTGTTGCCCTGCTTTCAGACTCCATCATGGCCAACACTTCTGCACTGGTGATCTGCCTGCTGGCCTGCGTCGCTATCAGCCAAGGTGAAGAGACTGCAGCAGAGGAGGATGGAGGCTCGGTTGTACCTCTAGGCTCCACGAAATTGGTGCAGTGGTTCAGTAGAGACACTGTACGAAAACGTGGTGTGAACTCCAACCATACACACCACAACTTATAGAGACCTGAACTTCCCTCTTTCATCTTACCTCTAACCCTTTATCCGGTAATTACATTAGCATACGCAGAGTCAGATATGGCCTGTTTGCTGGTCATGGCAGCATTGGTGAGCTTTCCATCTGTGCACGTATTTTCACCCGAGTTCGCCACTTCCGGGTCACTCTGTAGTCTCTCTTTCTGGCTGAGGTCATACTACCGGGTGACGTCAGCATTTCCCTTGACCTCGGCAACATCTAGGCTCGCATGAGGTGTAGACCCCAATACATAGAGTGAGCCGTTTGTATATATCAGTCAAATATAGTGCAATTGTAAGCGGTTGCAGTTCATTTTTTAGGCTGCTTTTAAAATTATAGTTAACATACTTTACATTAGTGCGATTTTTGTAATGGCTTCAGAAGCATACTGAATGGACTAGTATAACTCGCTTCAAGCTCGCACCCTCCCACTTCAGAAATATTGAACAGTTGCACCCTGTTTGCTTCAAATTCTTATACGGACTGCCCACATGTCACCAGTTTTTTCGTCAGCTGTCCAAGCCTATATTTCGCACTTCCTCACGTCTTATCCCTGGAATATGCTGGACACAAACAAAATCCGAACGGTTATACTGAATCAGTTGAATACAAGCAACGATTTGCTAGTTTTCAGACAGTTCATTTCGGCACCGTTTGTTTGAATACCTTATGTGACAAAAATAATTGTTCATAAATTTAAAGTGATACGTGAGTAATTCTTGAATCAATTGGGCTTCCGATACAAAATTGAAAACATCTAGAATGCCACAAAACTAGCAAAATCTCAGGCAATTATCTTTGGCAATGTGATGTCAGTAAAGATAAACTTTTACCAGAAATCGGCATATCCCCGTCTTAAACTGCTAAACAAACCTAAAACACTGTCGGTTTTGAGCGGCACCACAGTAAACTTCAGAGACCAGCCGATCGCCGTGCAGCCCCCCACCCCCGGTCCGATCGCCCTGCAGCCCCCCCCTCTCCTGTCTGATCGCCCTGCAGCCCCCCTCTCCTGTCTGATCGCCCTGCA